>CAJQZN010041989.1:3544-49995 GCA_907164685.1 Colias eurytheme | reverse complement strand
GTTGTTTCTGTAAACAGCTTATTGATGTAAATATTGTAAGATAAAAAATTATAAGTATTTTTGAAGTGAAACTTCTTTATCGGGGTTGGAAAAAAAATTAGTGTAACATTTTTTCGTTATGCATGACATTTTTCCGTTACGGGCCATCTTTTTCTTATCCCTACCACGCGTGATTCGACGTATTTCTGTAAAGTTGCATATAGTAATTTTTTTTTTGTAAAATAAGGTCATAAAGAAGTTTCACTTCTTACGTGTGTACACTAGTACACGCACACATTTTTTTTTATCTTACAATGTTATGTTAATACTCGCAAGTAATTTTTCGATGTTTCTCTTTACTTACCCATAGTAGAATCCAAACTATATGCATTTATAAACGGCCATAAACTAAATTCACCTGCGTTTATAAATGATGATAACACTGAACACAATTTTTCACTGTTCTCCAGAAAAATATTGAAAAACGTTGAAAGTATCTTTGGGCTAAATAAAGGCATGATCGTTTTTCGACGTTGCTTCCAAATAGGTACTAAAATAAAAATACATTTAATTAAGGACATTGTTGACTATGCACATATAAATTTAATGTATGTGAAGGTCCATGTTTTTAATGTCTGTGAAAAAAAATGAAACATAGAAGTTGAAACATATTTTTTGTGTATTTATTTTCTTTTTTTATATCCAGAACATAATAGACAAAATTTACCTGGGGCAAAGACTGAGCCATTTCCAATGACTTGCCACATAAATCTATAAATATCGTCCTTCTCTAGACTGGATTTAAGAACTGTTTCGAGAACTGGAGCCTCTGTTACCACTGCAATACAATTTATTAATTACTTTAAACATAATAAAAGAAACACAGTTTAGTGGAATTTTGTATTTGAATTGGATCAATAACTTGTGTGAGGCAAGAATTTACTAGAAGTAAATGATTAATTGGTACCATATCCGTGACTTTCATATTAAGAAAAGCATTATCATATTTTGATTTCATGTTACTATATTCTATTAAAATGAAAGTTTTACCAAAATACAGCAGAGGCCCAAACCAACTAGCAAGTACCCCACCATTGTTCATACTCGCATAGCTGGAATTTTGCATTACTTCTAAAATATCTGTAAAATAAATAACAAGACAAAAAAATACTGCAGCATTTAATAAAACGAAAAGTACCTACTTCATTTATATTCAATCGAATTCAATATTTTTATTCACTCTTATATTAGATATTTCACGTTTTATTTTTAAATCGAACAAGTTTTTTTTCTTTGACGTCAGGAATTAAAGATGAACACAACTAGCTGTTGCCCGCAACTTCAACCGCGTGGTAAAAATAAAATTTTATGATACGAACTTTCCTCCCTTATTACCATTCGGGATAAAATTTATCAAAGTCCTTTCTTAGCGTATACCTACATCCTACATCATAGTGGGTAGGTATACCAAATTTCAACCCGTTCGGTCCAATAGTTTGTCTGTGAGTTGATAGATCAGTCAGTCACAGTATTAATTCATTGTCGTCATATTATGAGTGGGAACAAAGATTCAAGGTAAGGGTGCACTCACACACATCAGTCACCGTCACGGCACGTCACCGGACAGGATTAAAAAAAAATATGTATCAATAGTTCTAGTATGACTCTGTTCCCACACGACAGTCGCCGGCACGAAATCTATCAGTGACGTCACCGGTCAGGCACGTCAAATAATCTTTCCATACATGTATCATACTTTTATCCCCACTCACCCGGTGCCGTCACGTCTCAGTTCAGTCAGCGTCGTGCTACCGTCAATAATTGCTACATGTTCTCTAGCGTGACACACGTCTAATCACTGACTAACCTGATGTATGTGTTCAATGATTCAGTCAAACCGGCGACGTGACTGACGGACAACATGACGGTGACTGGTGTTTGTGGATACGTACACAAACCGTCACCGATCAGTCATCGGTGACTTGACGGTGACTGATGTGTGTGAGTGCACCCTTATCGGGCAAAAAATTACAATAAACTAATAACGATACGTGATACTACTTCGTTTTCGTATGAGTTTAATAATTGGCATAATAAAAACGTGACACTTACGTTCTGTAGAACCTACAAGTGAATATGCAGCTCCAATGATAGGCAAGTTATTATCATCTATAGGAAATTGATTAGCAAGTTCATATAAACGTTTTCTTCTCAATCTGAACACATAATATGAAATCAAAACAGCAAGGAGTGACAACCAAACGTACATTTTTGGCTCTTGTATAGGCAATGGTACAAACAGATGTAGACGAAGAATAACAAACGAAATATGCTTTTATACAAAGTATACTTTCTTGGGATTACATAAAAATATAGAAATACATGCATTTTTATATTTGCAGGTGGAAACTTGATGAATAAAAATCGAAATCATGCGCAATAAAAAGCATTCCATATTGATAGAAGGTGAACCAAAGGTGAACGTAATATTTTGATTTTTTTTTATATATTAACATTATACATAAATTTTATATATAAAACTTTCCGTTCGTTCGCGTAACGTTCTATAATTTTTTTTTATGCAGGTAATGTAAATAGTGTGGGAACCTTTCGTATTAATTGCAAATGCTTTATACTACGTCGGTCGGTAGCGTGTACCTTATAATCGGCCAAAATAGCATGTCAAAGGTCTTTCACACCAAACCCACATTACGATATTGTGATGTCATTAGACCTATAATTAAAAAAAAACAAGTTATTTATTAAAGGACGTACACCAAATTAATTGACCATACAGTGTTCTTAAGGTTTGATACTTGGTTGTATCACACGTTAATAATTATAATGTTTCCGTGGTTGTATTTATTATGGTTTTTAATATTATGTTTTTTTGTGAAATCACATATTCGGAGACACATTTTGGCTTTTCGAATATATTCCACTAAGAAAAATTTACCGCTAATAGGAGCCATACTCCATTTTTCCCACAATGCAGAACGTAAGTGTTCATTTTTAATTTAATTTTCCAGTGATATAATATTTCCTACAGAGGACCGGATCTCAAAGATTTTTGGGATATAAATCATATTTACATAATTGAATCCTGCCTACAATTTTTACATTTCAGATAATATGGAAACATTGCAAGAAATGAGTCAAGAATGCTCGGAAAATGGTGGTATATTAAAATTTTGTCTCGGTCCTGTAATATTCTTGAGTAAGTAAATAGCTGTTTAGTCTAATGTATGATATCTTAAGTATAAAAATAATAAGCAAAATGTATCTACACTAAAATAAAACGTAACGGCCCAATGAAATCCCATATTTCAGCAATATCAGTGCAAAAACATTATGTGAAGAATAATAACATTACATTCAAACAGGTTTTGTCTGGATGAACTCATAAGAACATTAAAAAGAGATATCTATAATAATAAAAAAAACATTATGTGAAAACAATAACATTACATTCAAACAGTCTTCCAGCTGAAGTCCTATCCTATACAAATCAAAAAGAGCCTAAATCGTTTAGCATTTCAATTAAACTTTATTCTTGCAGTGATGACAGATCCTTTGAAAATAGATGTGATTTTAAAGAATCATCTGGAAAAAGATAATGTCATGAAGTTCATCAGGTCTGTAATTGGTAATGGATCATTGTTTGCAACAGGTAAAAACACGAGACAATTTTATAATTAATAGTATTTTTGGTATTATTTTAATGAACCTCAAACTAATTTTAAAATATAGCACTCTATGATTATGAGTCGTGAAGTATCTATATTTGTTGTAGTACCAATATGGCGTCGTCGAAGGAAAACCATGATATCTACTTTAAGTCCTAAAAACGTAGCCAATCATTTTGAAACGTTTCTGAAATTAGGTAAAAAAGTTGCTGAAGATATTGCTCATGTAACAGTAAATAAAGAGCCTCATAGCCTATGGCCGTATTTCAATTATTTTTCGTTTGATGTTATCTGTGGTAAGTTAAATTTTTATCCCTACACAATGATAATATTTTATATAAAATTAGGTATGTCCGTCAGTCCACCCTGGCTTCGCTAATGCACGTTAGGATTAATACCTACCTATCCCATGGTGAAATAATAATATTCTAAAGTAGGTCCTGTGGATAAGCGCGTTCAAACAAACACATTTTTCAGCTTTATGTCATTACGTAAATTACTGCTAGAATTTAATGCATAATTTTTGACTTTTGAGTACCTACATTATAATTTATATTCTATCTAATCGAAATATTACTATTTACAGAAACGGCAATTGGCACCGATGCTATTAAAAATCTCTATAATCATAAAGAAACATTTTTGAATTCAATAATGGTAGTAAAAGATTATTTATCTACAAGAATACTTAGCTTTTGGCTTCATCCTGATTGGATCTACCGTTTTCACAAGAACTATGCTAATGGCGAATATCACAAAAATACCTCCTTTTACTTTATTGAGCAGGTAAGAAAGCAAAGAAATCGAATTACGCCAACTACTACCAGCCGTGAACTATAAAGTCATTTTTGGTCCTTCAATAATTATTATACGTCGATTCTATTAAATTTTTCATCCTGAATAATAAAACCCCCACTTTTAATTAAAAGCATTTTAATATTTTTTATAATTTCTTATAAATATTTTTAATTCTTTTTAGATTATTTTCAGGCTATAGAACATAATCTCCGCAGTAAAATTACGGAGAAACAAAGCGATTTTAGTTCGAAAAGCGACCGCCTTCACAGAAATGAATACAAGAAAGTAAAAGAAACGATTTTCTTAAACCACTTAATAAATTACTCCAGACGAAAAAAAGAATACAATAATATAGAACTTCGAGAAGAACTTATGGCAATATTTTTAGCAGCAACAGATACGAGCTCAATTGCATTGGTTTTTGTATTAAAATTATTGGCAAAATATCCCGCAGTACAAAACAAAGTGTATGAAGAGTAAGTATTGTTTTGGTTTTCGAGTGTAAGTATGTATGTATATTTCTTTGGTACGCCCTACGGCCCAAGCCGCTAGACGGATTTCTCAATACATTGTAATCATCAGAATTGGTGGTAGTCGCATAGGCCACGTAAATTAACAGCACATTAGCAGTACATTAGCAGTTTCGTATTTTGTTTTGATTCTTATTTAACGTGAATTATAATGCAGGTTATATTCAACGTTTAAAGATCAAGATATGCTGCCAAGGAATAAGGATGACATTTTAAAACTTGCTTATTTGGACCGCGTTCTCAAGGAAACTCTAAGACTGTTTCCTCCCGCGCCATTCATTGTTAGAAAAATAAACAAAGAAACTGTATTACGTAAGTGTATTTGTTAACTGTTCTTAAAAACTGTTAGTATCCATAGTTTTATTTATTATATTTCCTCTATATCGTATTTTTTTTCATATATGCCATTAAATAATTGATTGTATGAAACGTACAAAACTCGATTTTTTTTGGTTTGATTCAATTTTTCAGATATTTACTATAATTGTCAAGTTTTCAACTTATGGTTCTTCAAAATTGTATTTAAATATAAACATTAATTTATTCTTAAATTACAGCGGATGGAACAATCTTACCGGAAAATAGCAGTGTAGTGGTATCTATTTGGGGTCTACATAGAAACAAGAAGTACTGGGGACAAGATGCAAACTCTTTTGATCCCGATCGATTTCTGCCTGAACGCTTTAAGAATATTCCACCTGGTTGCTATATACCGTTTAGTTATGGGCCTAGGAATTGTCCTGGTAAAGTGTACTAATATTATAAAGATAAAATGGATAGTTGCGATCGATACTCACCTATTTAAAAATTAGATAATCTACTACACCTTTACCGAGTAGCAACAATGAGTAGCTTACCAGTTAAGACTTGCTAATATATACTGTATATATTAGCAAGTCTTATTTTAACTCGGTTCAAATTGAGTGAAGCTGGGTAGAGCGGCTAAACTCTTCTTGAAGTTCAAAAAATAATCATTCTTTTCATATTTCAATTAACTAATTTTATTTTCTACAGGTTATGCATTCGCCATGATGTCGATAAAAACAGCTTTATGCGTGATTCTCAAAACCTACAGAGTTCTACCAGATCCTGAAGATGGATCCGTACCGCACATAAGAACCAAGTTTGATATCACTATGACTTTAGTGGATGATAAAGTGGCTTTAGAAAGAAGATAATATTTTTATAATACTTAAGATATACAACAATACCAAATATATAATTTAGTAAATTATGAATGTCAATGTGTGTAATCTTTTGCTATTACCGCCGTCCTATATCACAAATTATGCTGATTTTAAAAACATAACGTCTCGGTTACATCAATTTTTTTCACTCTTAAAAATATCTTATATTATTATCTCTGAAAAATGAAAAGATAACATTTTATTTGGCCTATAATGCATTAGCAGAAAAGTCAATTAATTACTGATCATCTACATTATAACGTTGACCAACATTCCTTTGCATAAAGAAATAAAAATAATCCATACTAATATTATAAATGCGAAAGTAACTCTGTCTGTCTGTCTGTTACTCAATCACGCCTTAACTACTGAACCAATTTGCATGAAATTTGGTATAGAGATATTTTGATACCCGAGAAAGGACATCCAGGATAGGTTTTATCCCGGAAATCCTACGGGAACGGGTTTTTCTTTGAAAACGCGGGCGAAGCCGCGGGCGGAAAGCTAGTATTGAAATATATATCAAAACGGAATGCTACTAAAGGACAATGTCCGGAATGGCCCTATGCAACAAAATGGATTGGAATACACGATAATTAACTGTCTATTTTATTATATTAGTTGCAAATACATATTTTGTAACACGGACTAGCTGTATGCCAAAATGAACAATAAAAAGTATTTTACGCGATTAATAACATTAATGGCCGCCATCTTCACCAAACGTCATGTCGTGTCGATAAAGAATAGGGATGGACGATTGATTGTAATCGTCCGACTGAATTTTTAATTTCCATAAAGTATAATTTAAATCGATTTTAAATCGATTCAAATCGTAAGCCAATGTATCGACTTACAAAAAATCGTGGTCTAAAAGATCGATTTATAAAAATCTATTTTTATTTTTCAAGTTTACATTTATAATGTAAATATTATCCATTTTATGAAAAACAAGAAAGATAATTAATAAATGATCTCTTAACAGTAAAATCAGTTTTTTTTTAAAACGATCTATTGGACCTGAAAAATCGATTCTTCGATTAATCGATCTTTGATCGTCATCCCTAGTCACTTGTCACTGTCAGTGCTGTCAGTCTAGATCTCCGCTAGGAGTAATTGTATTCTATGGTCTAGATGATGAACAATAAACATGAATTTAAAATAAGTATGTGTTTTATTTCATAATCCAACATAATAAGTTAATGAAGGACTAGGTTTAACAACAACTTACTAGGTACAAAATTGGTAAGGCTGGTTAACAAGTCACACGTTTGCGCTGTTCAAGCATGCGCTGCTTCTATTTACTATTTTTTCTCATTCCTAAACGAATTCTTAGAATACAGGTACCTGTTAATAGATTCTATGCATTTAAACGTTTAACTTACATTATACACTTAGGCTTTAGAAAAAAAACTGCATAGGTACCTACCCAATTATCTAGGGAGGTGCTTAAAATAGCTAAATATATTGTGATATATTGCTTTTCAGTTTCTTAAAAATCACTAAGCTATGAAAAACTAATATCTAATATTCGTTGTTATGGTTCCATTATAACCTCAAAATCTGATTCTTTTTTTGGAATATATCTATTCTGCAGCTAGTCCGCTATAAAAATAAGATCATTTAGGAGTTTACTAATGATCGACAACACAAAATATAATTTTCGGATGTTCTTGGTTCCAGGGCGAACAATGTATGGGCGCAGAGCAATCTCCTTTCTTCTTTATTCTAGTTGTTTTCTTGGGCATTTACACGTATAGATGTTTCTGCTAAAATTCCTGGTTCATTACATACATTTTTATTAAAGTGGCAAACATCGGCGGCGAGTACCAACCCTAACCTATTATAGCTATACAGATAGGTATTATATTTTATGCCTAAAGTTGACGTTTATTAAGGAGTGAACCTTCAGTAAGTACCTAGTACTATTAAATATTCTGTGGTATAACATAAAAAGTAGGTAGCTGATCCGAGCGGTTTAACCCGCGGTTGAAACTAAAGTAGAATATAATTTTTATAACAGACGGAGACGGCAAACGGAACTAAACTATCCTTTTTTTATCTTAGAATTTTTTGCGTTAATAAAACGTACTATGTATAAACATAATGATACACGCTTTTTACTACGTACGTAGTAAGTATAAAAAAAATATTTTATGGGAAATTATTTTATGAATTCTAATTAGATAATAATAATGAACCGTTAACATTGCATTATATGACGTAATAAAACTAAATATAATATAATGTCTTGATAGAGACTGTATACTGAAATAGAGATACTATCCGAGGCGTATTTACAAACTATACATAGCCAGAACACAGTATTACCATTATTTCCTACAGTAGTGCGACAAATGTACTTGTGCAGAGAAACGGAGGGGAACTGGCGGGGGTCGGGCGACGCGGGCCGCGTAAAGCAAACACGCTTAGTTTGCTTTACCTAGCGCGAAAGGATGACGCAGTCGTATTTTTTGTGTAATAATTTTATTATACATAGGTACTTGCATATTCTATTATGGCGCGCACAAACTGTTCGGTTTACGGATGTAAATCTACATTGAAATCCCAGAAGGAAACAATATTTCAGAAATATTGTATTAATTGTATCTGTTGAATTAAAATCAAATGTATGTATATATGTTGTACTCATTTTTTTCTAATCAGATTGTACATCCCAATGCGAATGCATTACTTAGTTAAATATTATAATATACAATTAAGAACATCCAAAAATAAAGTGTCCACGTAAATAATATTTAGCAGTGCAATATCTGTAATTATATATTTATGAACAAATAATTACATCAGATTTAATAATCGCAATTATTTTGAATGTACATATGAATAAAGATTTCATCATAATATTAATAATCACAATTGTTTTATTTCCCATTTGTTGCAACCCTAGCGTATTTTCGTGTGGCAGCGTCATTACCTACGCTGGCGGCGGCATCGCGCGACATCAAAGGCGATTCCTTACTGTAGGAAATAATGGTAATACTGTGGCCAGAACGCAACCATGGGAAACTGCTCGTGTATACTTTGTAATGCTGTTTTTAAGTTTGTTATTACAAAATATACACGAAGTTTGCGTACTGATCGTGTATACTTTGTAACGCGGATGCTTGCTTCTTCGTTCCAAACTATACACGATCAGTACGCAAAATATAACTAAATATACCTACTACACCACTTACGCTTGAGCGAAATAATAAATAGGCGTAGGCAATCAAAGACTTGTAAAGCTATATCTATCTACTTTTATTCTTCTTGATTGATTCAGTAAAATATGGAATAAAAATATTATTAGGTGAGCTTAGAAAAATAAATAGGTAACAGATATAAGGGTTACCTATGGGTTAGGTTAGGTTCATGTTTTTTTTAACTACACAAAAATAGCCGTCGCCTCGCAACCGTCTTCTTCTGGACTTATTAGATTCTTACATTTTAGCACTATTGTCAATTGTAAGTCGTGCAGTATAGTCGGGAACGAAGACACAAGCATCCCCGATACAAAAAATATACGATCAGTACGTGACATTACATACACAATACACATGCATTTTAATAATAGATTTCAAAACAGCAATACAATAATATAAGCGCGAGAAATGGAAAGACGCCGCGCTTACTCCGAAACATACACGATTAGTCCGCATGCGTACTGGCGCTGTATATTTTGGAGCGCTATTCTTACTTACTTCACTACAAAGTATACGCGAGTACTTGCGTACTGCTGTTGTATAGATTGGAAGAACTTTGTGAAAAAGTTATTTCCAAACTATACGTGATTAGTTTCACACCGTTGCGTACTGGCCTTGTATAGTTTGGAAAGACGCCTATCCGAGATGCTTTCCGAATCGGTGGTAAATGTTAAAAATGTGTAATGTCGATTCGAAAGTGCTTCTAAAAGAAGTCTAATTGAATAAATAAATGTTTGAGTTTGAGTTTGATATGCCTTGGAAACAGAAGCTGAGTGGCTGAGTGAGTGAACTGACTTCGACTTATCTCGTAAACTGAATAATTACATGAAATGAATGTATTTATAAAACTTAGAAATTATGAATTTATAATGAATAATAAAAATATTTGGACACTTTTCTTTTTGTTTGATTATGTAACTTATTGTACTTAATATCAAAAATCTAGTTTGGCAAAATGATATAATATTTTTAAAAAATATTGTAAAAAAGTTATGACTTCATAATAATCTTATCTTATGTATCAACAATCTTATGTTGTATATGTATAATATTAAATGTATCGTGGTTTATATTAATAATCGTAAAACAAGTAATGAGGAAAAAAGTTTTTTTTTACTGGGTAATTTTTTTTTAAATAAAACAAGTAATGAGGAAAAAAGTTTTTTTTTTACTGGGTAATATTTTTTTTAATTACTAATTAATGGAATCTATGTTACATGCGTATGTTAGTTTTTTTATTGTGTATGTTATTTTCCTTCTAGAATATTCGAAATTTCATGGTGCTTATCACCATGAAATTTATTATTTTTTCAGTCGTCACATGAATAAAGTTCAAATGTTTATATGCAATATACCGACTTAGTTTACCTTCAGTTTTCTTTGCACCCATCTTGCACCATTAATAAAATAGTGATATCGTAGCAAGGCAAAATACACCTTTTTTTAAAACCCTAACACACATAAATTAATGTTTTCTGTTACATGTTATTTCTATTTTATATGGGAAAACCATATAAAAATCTGATGAGTCTTTTTTTGATTTACATTAATTAACTCAAAGATACAATGGCCGACTTATTTCCATCTTTTCATAATAATATGTAGTACATAATTATATACACACGTTATTGTATGGTAATGTATTTAAAAATCGGTTAAGTGCGAGTCGGACTCGCGACATTAAGGGTTCCGTAGATACAATTTACAAATAAGCTAAAGGACAACTCCAAAAACGCTCACCCGTAAAATTTATAGATATAGCGGCCTGATAAATACTCTGAAAATTTCAAGTGTCTAACTTTCACGGTTCATGAGATACAGCCTTGTGAAACAACAAACAGACAACAAAGTCTCAGTAATAGGGACTCGTTTTTCCCTTTAAGTACGGAATCCTAAAATAAACTTTACTCGTGTTTATAAGTTAATTTACTGTTTAATTATTACACCTTATTAACTAGAGCAATCATTTTAAAAATAATATATGAAATTACCGCTCTTAATAGGTTTTAATAAGGAACAAAAAATCTTTTTTTTTTAATATATATAATATATAAAAGGTTATAATAGTTCCTTATACAATAAGATCGCCCTTTAGTTTCAAAATTTTACTATTAACGGACGTGTAAAATTTTATAATGTTTTTATGGGTATATTGTATGTTTGCCTTACTTTTTCTTTATTTGGGAAAAAGACACATCCGTAAGTATGTGGTAGCTTCGCGAATATATTCTACTAAAAAGAACTTGCCTTTTATAGGCGTTGCCCATCATTTTTCTGGCGATACTGAAAGTAAGTGTTTACCTATACAATAAAATTTTGGAGTCAATTTTTTCATTGAAGTCTTTTCTGTGTTGACTACTTTCCTGAAATAAAATTATTATTATGTGTCAAAATTAATTGAATCTTTTTTATGTTTAAGGTATAATGGAGTCGCTAGTAGATTTGAGTAGCGAGTGTTCAGAAAACGGCGGTGTCCTGAGGGCATGGCTTGGCCCATTACTATATTTAAGTAAGTTTATTTCTTCAAAATATTACCTAGAATCAAAGACCGTATTATCTTAGATGGTATGTTTTCGTTTTCAAGCGTTTCAAATTAAAAATACCTAAAGTATTGAAGCATTTCGTGTACCCCCTCTAGCCAAATGACTAATTAGGTTTAACTGAATGAAAGACTTCACTATCATATATTCTTAATGTTTATCTGAACAAAAATTTTAAGATAGAAAAGATAAATTGAATGCTTATTGTATTATATTTCAGTTACGACGGATCCTGAAAAAATAGATGTAATACTTAAACATCACTTGGACAAGGACGACGTTATCAAGGTTCTTCATCTTGGTGTTGGCTATGGATCTTTATTTGCCCCAGGTAAGAAAAAAGCCAAATTTACTATTTTACACATGGTTTTAATAAAAGGCCATCTCGAAATGAGAAAAATATTTACTTGTGAGTCGAAACCGAACAAAAACTTACTTGTAGGATGGTAGGATAGTATCTAAACTCAAAAGGAAAACCTTTCAATATTATTAATACTTAAATTATATATTTTATTATAGGTCCGATATGGAAGCCTCGTCGGAAAGTGATGATTTCTGTTTTACATCCAAAAGTTTTGACGAATTTCTTCGACACTTTTGTACAACGAGGTAAAAAATTAGCCGAGAACCTGGCTGTGATTGCAGTGGATAAAGAGCCGAAGAGTATTTGGCCGTATTTGAATTCACATAGTTTTGATATTATCTGGGGTAAGTAATGTATACTTACTTATAGTTACATTGGGCGGTGTGAAATTTCAGATTTAGGTTCCATAGGACAATAGCTAACCACAAAAAAATTTACGACTCTCAACTCCACGCCCTATAATGTACAGTTTAGCCGTTACATTCCCTTTTGAAATGTAAGACAAAATAATGACTAAATTTATTAAGGACTAAATCTTTTTAAATATTGGAGTAAGTACCTACCTATTTATTTATGTTTTTTCCAGAAACAACAATAGGAAAGAGCTCTATTGACTTCGATAGACATAAAGAAACATTTCTAGACGCAATAACACAAGTGAAAGATTATCTTACGACTAGAATTTTTCATTTTTGGCTCCAACCAGACTTCACGTTCCGTTTACATCCAAATTTTGCAAAAATTGAGGCACTTAAGAAAACTGGCTACGCATTTCTTGATGAGGTAATAAAAGATATAATATTAATTTTTAACGTATGCTTTTGCTTTGAATTGATTGATTCCGTTAAAAAACATAAAATATCATGATTTCTATAAATTTTTTAATTTGCAAAATATTGAATTTGTATTACAGGTTGTGCGAAATAAGAGAAGAGAATTTAACGAACAGCATGTAACAGATCAAAGCTTGGGGCAAATCAATGAAAAATCGACACTCTTCGATCTATTCCTATCCTTTTCTAAACGAGACAATAATGGGTACAATGATTTAGAAATGCGAGAAGAATTACTGTCTCTATTTCTAGCTGCTACGGAAACTTGCGCAAACGCAGTCTGCATCGTCTTAAAATTACTAGGAAAGTATCCTCTTGTGCAGGAAAAAGTATATGAGGAGTAAGTATATCAGTTACTAGCAACTAAATCCAGGTCCACGTCATAGAATATAGTTAGATACTGTATTAATATTAGTATACCGACATTGGAAAAATAGCAGATAAGGGTTTTTTACCAAATAATATATATCTCACTTATTGTATAAAACATATCTACATTTTTAGAATGTGCGCAGCGTTTCAAGATCAAGACATGCTACCAAATAATAAAGAAGATCTTGCAAAATTAGAATATTTAGAGCGTGTGATTAACGAAACCCTTCGACTTTACCCTGCAGCGCCCTTCATAATCAGAAAAACAAATAAAGATATAAAATTCCGTGAGTATATTTAAAATGCTCATATTCGATGTAACAAAAACCTTTCAAGGTGTATCAAGGTACAATGAAATACGTCACAAAGATAATAACTATCATATCTATCAAAAAAAAATATTTTTTATACAAAATTATTATATTGCAGCGGATGGTATTACAATACCAGAAAACATAAGTGTACTGATATCGATTTGGGGTCTGCATAGAAACAAGAAGTACTGGGGCTCGGACGCGGACTGCTTCGACCCCGACCGCTTTCTGCCCGAGCGCTACACTCAGGTGCCCCCAGGCTGCTACATACCGTTCATTGCTGGTCCTAGGAATTGTCCTGGTTAGTACCCTATTTATTTATGTAGTTTCCTTATTTTGAACAACTAGTAACTACTTTAGTTAATAGTTATTGCTTCTTGGTTAATTTTCATTATGTCATTTTCATATTATGTTTATATTGATAATGCAAAATTGCGAAGCATAATAACAAATCAAGCGTTGTCAATTGAAAAAAATGTACTGCAGTTAGAATAAAACCTCAAAATTTTGTACATAGTCCATTTATTGATACAAAAGATACGCTACATAAATGTGATATTAACTATGTTTTGGATTTGTTACAGGTTATTCATACGCCATGATGTCAATGAAGATAACGTTATGTGTGTTACTCAAAGATTTCAGAGTCCAACCAGATCCCGAAGACGGTCCAATTCCACACATAAGAGTCAAGTTTGATATAACAATGTCGGTACTTGACGATAAAGTGGCACTAGAGAAAAGATAAAAATAAAACCTATGAATATGATGGTTATAGTCTTTTTTAAATAAACAAACAAAAAACTTTATTTATTATGTTTTTTTTTTCTTAAAGTTTATTTCTTTGCGAAGCCTTGATCAAATTAGAATATATTATGTTGGTGTAAGTTTTACATAAAATAATTAAGATAAGAATTAAAGTCACCGTGAAAAAATTAAACAAACAATGAAGCAAAAACAACATGGGAATCCACTAATTAGCATAATTTATTGTTCATGTTAAGAGCACTACTGCTCTTGAGTGACTCGCGCACACATTAACACAATCGATTGTTATCGTTTTTTAGACCTCTTGACGGGTTTTGTTTTATTGTAATTTAGTATGGTTTTTAAGCATCAAAAGATTTTTTAAGAGGTACCTTTGTGATTTTTTTCTATAGAGTAAATTGTGTTTTCAATACTATACAACTTATTTGCTAGTATATCTCCTGAAGAATATCATATATTTATCTGAGATTTTTTACTGCATTTAATCATATACTTTAAAGCATTATAAAACTCGCGTTTAGCTCTTCTATTCCTCTTATGAGTTTTTACCTATAAAGTAATAATAACAACATACATGCTTATGCACGATTTCATATTTCGAATATCTAATTATCAGTTAATCTGCACATTGTTCAGATCACACAAAATATCTAATTTTCAGTATTGCACAGACAATTTTACTTTTTATATACAGATATTTCACAGTAGTCTGTATTAAACTGAAGCGTACTTAACTGCGTAAGTTATGTTTGAGTAGGTACCATGTAGAGCAGCTAACAGCTATGATCATATTATCTTAAAATAAGAAAGTGAAAGTTTGGGAGAATATTTTATAATTTACTAGCTTTCCGCCCGCGGCTTTGCCCGCTTTGTCTAAAACCTAATAAATTAAATAACAAAACCTTCCTCTTGAATTACTTTATCCATTACAAAAAACCGCATCAAAATCCGTTTTAAATATTTAAGCATAGGTACATAGGACAGAAAAAGTGACTTTGTTTTATACTATGTAGTGATAAACGTGTAACGTTTTGTAAATTGCCTAAGGTTTTATTGTATTTTTATTTACATCTAGTTTTTGCAACTGGACGTAAATACCATGAAAATAATTTAAAAATAAATAAGAATATTATGTATATTAATTTTTAAAGTTTGTTTTATTATATCCTTCGTTCTCATAATATGTACCTCTATGTACTACACTACCTACTTTACTATGGCATCTTTATATTATACTAGCTTTCCACCCGCAGCTTCGCCCGCGTAGTCTAAGAAAAACCCGCATAGTTAACGTTCCCGTGGGATTTCCGGGATAAAACCTATCCTATTTCCCGGGGTAAAAAGTAGCATATGTCCTTTTTTGGGTATCAAAATATCTCTATACCAAATTTGATGCAAATTGGTTCAGTAGTTAAGGCGTGATTGAGAAACAGACAGACAGACAGAGTTACTTTCGCATTTATAATATTATAATATGGATTGTCAATACTTTACACGCCTAAAAGTAAATCAGGATGTGATTTTAAAAAACCAAGATGAAATAATAATAATGATGATGAATTGCTCGTTTTTAATGACAGGAATTGAAAAATAAGAAAGTGATGTTGATAACATAATATTTTGAACCTAAAAATTAATTTCCTTAAATTTCGTTCTATTATATTAACTAACTTAAGCAGTTCCAAACCATCTGACCCGGATTTAAGAACTTTAATTTGCCAAATTCATAGGTTCCCCGAAAAGCAAAATCATATTAAAACTTAATATTAAATAGAAAGAATTCATAACATAAATATTTTCATACATAAATATAATATGTAGATATATTAATTAATTTAAGGCAAACGTTAGAAAACAAGTTTCAGATGACATAAAAAGGGCTTTGTAAAATTTTTATAAAAAATTACTACATATATTATCATCGCATTTCCAAATTACTTTAAGTTAATAATAGAATATTGGGAGAATTTTTTACATCAATTTAAGTATATTTTTTCCGTTACGAGCACAATGACAATGAGTAATTAACAAAATTTTTTGTGGTTAAATGGAGATTTTTTGTAAGAAAACAATAGACTACAAAATTATTCACTTAATTTTTTTTGGGAAGCGAAGCCATTGTATTAGCATATATCTGTGTTACTAGTTGATCTATTAGAGCCACTATTATAGGAGAGTTGAGTGTTGTGTTTGCTAGACGGAGGAATTTATAATTAATAATGGCCACATTTATTGCATATTGTTTAGTGTTAATTTTGTGTTATTTCATTTACCGTTACAAAAATAGACGCATCTACTCGATGCTTCGGAATATAAAAACAGCCAAAGAAGATATTCCACTATTCGGAGTTTCTCTGTTTCTCCTGGGAAATGCTGAACGTATGTACACTTTTTCTTTCAACGTAGAGTACAAGTAAAATATTATACATATTGTTATAAAAATAACTAGCGGTCCGCCCCGGCTTCGCCCGTGGTACATATTTATGTTTTCTCTACATAAGAACCATCCTGGTACTTCAAGGAATATAATAAAAAAATAATTATCGAAATCGGTCCACCCGTTCTCGAGTTATGCGCTTACCAACACATTTTGCGATTCATTTTTATATTATACTAGCGGTCCGCCCCGGCTTCGCCCGTGGTACATATTTACGTTTTCTCTACATAAAAACCATCCTCGTACTTCAAGGAATGTAATAAAAAAAGAATTATCGAAATCGGTTCAGCCGTTCTCGAGTTATGCGCTTACCAACACATTTTGCGATTCATTTTTATATATAAGAAGATAAAGCTTAAATTATCATCTGTATGTTTGTATGTTCTTGGTGTACACTAATAAGGATCGTTGACAATGAAATGAAGAAATTATAAAATATAGGGTGTTTTTTATACTTATTAACTTTCATTAATAGCACAGAAGAAGTTCTGTCTACTTCACAAAACATAGTTAAAATACAGAAATCAAAGCAGCCTTCATAATAAATAAAATTAATGTCGAAATTTAAAAATGTATTTTATATTACTTATACAGGGTGTCCCACTATTGGTATACTAAGCGCGAAGAGACTTGTAGTTTTGCATACACTGATCACGTAAAAAATACTTAAACAACAAAATTACGTCAAAAATTTTTGGCTAAATTTTTCCTGAAAATCCATGTTTTCTTCTCTAGCTTCGCGCAGCCGGCATATACCGCTTCTCTAATGTGAGCATTTTGTCTATGAAAACATAATATTAAACGATAGCTCATGTGCTGGTGACAAAGTTGGGCGGGTTGCTTGTTATGGGTGTACACATAGCGTTTTAAGAATTCATCTACTTGAAAAAAAAAATGCGTCTGGAATTTTTTAAGTATTTTTTACGTACTTAGCGTATGCAAATCTATAACCTCCTTTGGGCTTAGTATACCAACAGTGGGACACCCTGTATAAATGTAATTTAATACATTCATCCTAATGTGAATACACGTCAGTTTTTGTATAATGTTTTCCAAATGTATAAAAAAGTTAGACAATTAAAAAGGTTAAACCAAAGTTCATGACTGATGTTAACATTAAGCCTATACTTTTTAAATTGGTAGTTACGTCATATTTAACCATACAGAATGCTCTTATGGAAAAATATTATAATATTAAATATCTATAAGCTTCTTACCAACTTTAATATAATACGTCTTAATCTAAGATATTTATAATAATTAATAACAACTTGCAATTATTCTAATCTAAGAATAACTAATTATTTATCATTCGGTAGTTACCTAGTTAGATTTTAATCAATAAATAGATTTTAATTAATAAAATTATTTTCGAATGCTTTCTATTTACAGATATAATGAACAAAATGATACAATATGGTCGGGCCGCAACAGCATTTGGAGGCATTACAAAAGCAACACTTGGACCTTTTGTATACCTCGGTAAGTATAATGCTGTGCCTACATAAAGATATTATATTTAGTTTTAACTCCTGTAAAAAAACCAAGACTCGTAGCTCAGTTTTTCTACCGGTAACAAGTTGTGAGATCGTAGGTAATACGGGTAAGTTATTTTGTCCCTATTTAAGGGACCTTCTGTCTTAAGTTATTCCGTAAAATATTATCATATCAATATTAAAAATCTTTAACGTTTTAAATAAACAGATCGACTTAGCCAACGCATTATTAGATTGTTTAGGAGGTATTTAGTACACAGTACCTACTACGGGCCAGCAACTAGAGTAGGTATTAGTGAATTAGTTGCACTCTGTTTGTTGACAAATTTAAGCGATAATAATATTGCCTCCCGATGAGCCGCTTGGAATAATTATATGTACATTCCTTTTGGAGAACAGTTTGAATCGCTAGGAGCAATATTTTTATGCGATGGCCAAGTCTAAAGAGCATTAAAAGAACTAACGCTCTAAGTGCACAGATGAGAGCTAAGGGCCAAGTCGTTCGATGGCCAAATATCTCCGCACAAGGTACATAATTATTTTATGTTTTTAACCCATTGAGCCCCGAACGGCCCGATCGGTCCACGACACAATAGATTTTCTAATGTGTCTGTGATTCCAGGGCCTGAGTTATTAATAATATTGTTTTCATATTTCAGTAATAACCGATCCAGCTTCAATAGAAGTAGTTTTGAAAAATTGTCTAGAAAAAGACAAATTACATCGATTTCTACATTATTTTCTCGGAAACGCCTCAATTTTTGCACCAGGTAAGTTCTTCATAATTACCTAATTATTAATCCTGGAATCTTGCCAAAGAAGTTTCACTTCTGACACGTGTGCTCGGCACATACACTCTTTTTATTTATTAATGGTTTCAGTTTAAGGAATACGCTTGAATAATGAATGTGAAACATATAAAAAAGTTCGAAAATGTATAAGTGAAAAGTGATGTCCCGTGTCCCCTAGTGGAGTAAGGGGCAGATGCAGTATGCATAGATCTGTTTTACTGATCGATTTTTTTTAGATTAAATGTAGATCATCCTTTTGTGTCCTGCCAGACCAAGACATTTTTTTCTTGGTCTCCACCGGGAATCGAACCCAGGACCCCTCGTTGCTACGCTTACCAAGTACCAAGTGACCTGTACCAAGTCTACAAAGATGTATAGGTAATGAATAATGATATTTCCTGTTTTTCATAAGACTGATTTTTCTGTAGTACCTACTTACTATTTAGGTCTAAAACTGAAATTAATTCCGAAGTATAGGGAGATATCATTTCAATTTCGATTAGCTACATCATACTTAATTGTCGTCAAAGTATTCACCTATTTCAAGTATTTTTATAACAAATATTTTTTTTACAAATAAACTTTTATTTTATTTCAGTTTCCATTTGGAAGCCTCGACGTAAAGTGACAGTTCCAGCATTTAGTCCAAAAATCATATCAAGCTTCTTTGATATTTTCGTTGAGCAAAGTTTGAAATTAGTTGAATCACTAAAACCGATGGTAGGAGCAGGAAAATTTAAAATATGGCCATACATTAATAGTTACAACTTGGACTCTGTTATGGGTAAGCTAGAATTCCTAATCAAAGCACGCAATATCCATTTTCGACTTTAAATCAATAGATATTAAGGTATAAAATAAATTTTCAACTGACTTCCAAACTGCAGGAGGTTCTCAATTCAACTGTAAATCTCTTCTTGGGTTTGTTACTTCAGAACTTTTGAGTGATACTTTATTGTGTGTGGTTCCCAAATTTAATTGGAACCACCATTTAAATTTATTTCTATTTAAGTTTAATGTTTTGTTAAAGAGAATTATGTGTGAATATATATAACATTATACCCAATTTTAAATGTATAAAACAAAATTTACTATATTTTTTTAGAATCCTCAATGGGCATATCCTTGACAGATGAGGACAATTATGACGTATTTTTAAAGGCTTCATATGATGCTATGAAATATTCCAGTGAGAGAATATTTCATCCATGGCTCCAACCAGATTGGATTTATAAATTTTTTCCGCAATATGAAAAGTTGAAAAAAGCTACGGAAATCATACATGATTTAACTGACAAGGTATTTTGTTCTCGAGTTGCTAAAAATTACATACTTATATGAAAATAATATTACAATAGTGTTATAAAGTGAATAGAACTTTATTATTAAAACACACTTAAAAAATCCCAGACAATAACATAAGAAAAGAACTACTTTTTTCACTTACGTACATTTCATTACCTTTTACTTCAGGTAATCGTGAAAAAGAAATCTCAGATGAGAAAAATTCAGACAGGGGAAGCGAAAGTCCATGTAACAAATGGTATTTTCTTTGATTATTAACTCATTTGTATTTTTTGTTATGTAGGTTCGTCTCCTTAAGCATCTGACTTATGAAATATTTTAAAATTTTTAGATGGACGGAAACAGTTGTTAACCTTTCTTGATCAATTAATATCCCATTCTGGAGGTGTTGATGGTTTGAATAATTTGGCGATACGTGAAGAAGTGTTGACTTTTATTTTAGCAGCATCAGACACTTCAGCCGTCGCGATCGGTAATACTCTGAAACTGCTTGGCAAATATCCGGAAATACAGCACAAAGTGATGGAAGAGTGTGTATCTTCGTATTATTTTCTATGAACGACTATTTACCTATAATCATGCACGAAATCGCAAGGAAAATATCCCATGCAATAATTTGTAGACATTTCATAATACATATATTATTGAATTGCCTGCAGTTTTTCTTTGCATACAGCTATTAATATGTAGTTGTTAAACTAAGAGTATAAACTTTTGTTTTTCATTAGTTAGATATTGATTTTGTTTATATCCTTAGCTAGCCTCACTTTTTTTATTTAAATACATATTATCTCTTAAGCTTAAGTTTCTTCATCGTATTTTAACTTTTCAGATTAGATTCTCTCTACGGGGATTCAGATCGTCTCATTGAAAAAGATGATTTTCCAAAGCTTCAATACTTAGAAAGAGTTATAAAGGAGAGTATGAGACTGTTCCCACCAGTACCATTTATTGTACGAACTGCTACTGAAGATTCTCCTTTGAGTAAGTAAAGTGAACTGACCAACTTCTTACTTAGAAAGAATATGTTGTCGAAGCTTTTTTATTTTTGAACATCTGGTTTCCTTGCAATGTTTTCCTTGATCGCATCGAATACATACTCCAAAGTAGAGATGATGTTAAAAAAATTGTATCAACCTCATTTGAACAAAAAAATATATGGATCAGGATTACCATTTACTTCAAACTTCTCGCACTTCTCGCAAATTACATATTAATTTAATAAGCCGAGTTCGAATTATTTAACCCTGTATTCAATTCTGTGTTGCAGTTGTGCCCGCGCATTGCTCCGCTCTTGTTGGTCTAATCGTGATGATATAGCCTTCCTTGATAAATGGGCTATCTAACACCGAAATATTTTTTAAATCGGACTAGAAGTTCCTGATATTAGCGCGTTCAAACAAACAAACAAACAAACTCTTCAGCCCTATTATATGAGTGTAGAAGATATTCTTATAAATTAAGATTGATAGTAAAAAGTACATCGTAAAAATATAAAATACTTTACTTTCATTTTCCAATTTCATTTTAGATAAAGAAATTACAATACCTGAGGGAACAGGTATAGTTATAAACATTTATGGTGTCCATAGGAACCCCGTTGTGTGGGGTTCTGACGCCGATTGCTTCGATCCCGACAGATTTTTACCGGAACGAATGCAGGGCATGCAACCTTGCTCTTTTATGCCATTTAGTCAAGGTCCTAGAAATTGTCTGGGTATGTATCATATAAATTTTGACTTAATTATTGGAAAACAACTTGCATTTAAGACCGTTTAAAAATCATCTCAATAAGATCTAAAAATAAGCACTTTCTTAGGAGGAAAGATTTCTATATCTTCTTCTTGCGGTGCATATACATCAAACGAGCGAATGCTCATTAACCCCGCTATGTCAAATTATTTTAGTGTAAACCTTGGTTTAAAAGGCGTAGAGCATTATTTCGTTGTTCGTGCGTTCAAAAAGATTCTATACAGTTTTCTAATAATGAACAACACTGACGACACGACAACCTCTTGTTCTTGCTCTATGTTCATTTGATGTAAATGCGCGTAACACATTTTAAAAGTAATGCTAATGGTAATAAATTTGATTATTAACAGCATTTATTTACACACCCATTATTATATCACTGACAAGTTTGTCATTTCCAGGTTATCGGTATGCTATTATGTCAATCACAACAGTCCTAACGACTCTTTTGCGACGATATAAAGTCATCGGAGAGCCAGAAAAAACCCTTATACCAAAGATTAGATGCAGATATGACCTCATGATGAAAGCTATCGACGGATATGAAGTTGCTTTGGAATTACGATAATAATAAATAGCAATAAAATCTGAAAGATATTATTTATTGTGTAGGTTTTGATTTGTAGTAAACATGTTCGCCGATACATAACTGTATACTTAATTGATTTTTTATCGGGTAAAATTATTTTTACGAATAAATAAAAATGACAAAATAGAATTTGGTTGAATAGAACATTTAAAGTTACTACGTTACTTGTAAATATGTATATTTACTTTTCATTTTTTCTTATAAGCACATTAAAAATTGGAAATGTACTTCAGTAACTTATATTTTATTACAATTAATGATTTTTTTTTATTTGTAACTATAACACTAGAAACAAATGTTCATATTTTGTATAAAAAATACAATTACTCAATGATCATGTAATGCGTAAGTAATTTGCATAGGTAACTCCATAAAAAACTGAATAAATGTAAAAAAAGATGTTCAATATGTCTATTGTCTACTATTTATTCAATATTAATAATTATGCTAATTTATGCATTTGTCTGAAGTTTTTATCTGTTTAATTAATATTCTCATGGCCTAAACTTCGATTTTTATCTAGATTATAATATTCTAGGGTCAAAAAAATTGTCTGACGTTAAAGCCATTTTTTATTTTACTTTTATATCCTATAACTTAGATGATATCTTTCCGCCCGGCTGGTGTGAAACTAGGCTACATGCGTAGGTATAGATATAGCTTTTTTACGTTTAAGCAGCATAATACAATAGTGATATTCTAATAAGCATTAAATATTTATTTTATCTCTTCGCTAGTGCCACTTTATCGTCAAGTACTGACATTGTGACATCAAACTTGACTCTTATATGTGGAATTGGACCGTCCTCGGGCTCTGGTAGGACTCTAAAGTTTTTCAGCAATACGCATAAAGTTGTCTTCATTGACATCATGGCGTATGAATAACCTGAAACAGTATAATTCACAAAAATGTTCCCCTCTACAACACATAGTCAACTTATCATAACGTACATCCATAAATCGACTATATAACATTTGAGACATATTTGAGACTTATGTATTGTAAGGCTAGTAAGAGTTCTATAGCGTAATCATATAGATTAGTATGTTACAATAACGATAAATTAAAATGCCGATTTTAAATCAAATTATGATAATAATTAATATTGGCGTAAATTTTCATTTCCATCAGCAGTGTTAATTTTTATCCTATTATTAAGTAATTATGTACGTCTCTAAGCAAATTTAAAGAGTAAGTTCAATAACAAAGCAGAAAAAAATAATGTAGAAATCTTTAGAAATGGACAGATTTGTAATTCTTAACAAAAAGAGTATTGAATACTAAATATTTACCAGGACAATTCCTAGGACCGGCAATGAACGGTATGTAGCAGCCTGGGGGCACCTGAGTGTAGCGCTCGGGCAGAAAGCGGTCGGGGTCGAAGCAATCCGCGTCAGAGCCCCAGTACTTCTTGTTTCTATGCAGACCCCAAATCGATATCAGTACAGCAGTGTCTTCAGGTATTGTTATACCATCCACTGCAATATTTTAATTAAATAATATTACCATTTCTTATACATTACTTAAGTACCGGTCAAATGTGGCTACTTGACCACATTTTTTTACTTTTTCTTAGCTAACTTATTTATGTTAAACTTTTATTAACATTTTATGATTTGTTCATGTCATGAATGATTTCATCATTCACTTTTACTAGGTATTTCTTTAAAATATATTGAATCTGACATTATTTACAAATAAACGTAATACAGGTCAAGTTGACACTGATGTGGTATCTTGACCTTGCACATCAGTTTTCATAGGTAGATGCTTAACATTCTTGTTTTAGGCTAAGTTGCTATTACTTTTTAAGTCTTCGACTTTTTAAATATTGCAGCCCGAAGCTTTACAATAAACTGTTAGGCTCTGGCTACTTGGTCAAGTTGCCACAGGATTTGTAATGATTTCATACAAAGCATTACCTGTCGGATAGGGTTGTCACAAACAAGAAACAAATTTTAATGAACTATTTATTTATTAAACTAAATTTAATACATATGTATATGTATATTACTTAATACTTATAGGTATTTATTAATAGGTAAGGAAACATTTATTTTTAATTAGAAATATGCTAAATCGTTGTCATCAAAGAGAGTATAAGTATCTGGATTGTCCGAAATTTGCAGCAAATTTATTGATTTTACTATGCAAAACTCGAAACAGATAAAAAAAAGGAAAAAATGCAGTCACGTTATTTTTTGTGTCAACCCTAGGCGTCGGTCAAGTTGCCACGCAGCGGTCAATGGCAACTTGACCTAACCTGAGGCATCAATGCCCAAGCAAATATTTCGACAGATGAGCCTAAAATTGGATAGTTCCCACTGTAAAATCAATATCTAGGGTTTATTACACAACATATCAAAACTGTACTCACCTGAGATGTGCAGTTTAAGCTCTACAAACATAATAATACTGACACCGGCAAAAGATCCTTAGTCACAGTCACACTTCGATACGTTATATCAACAGCCTTACCGCTTTAAAATTACAATATGTTGCCAATTAATATTTTAAAAACCTACCAACATCGATAAGTTAGGTCAATTTGCTTTCAATTCTACAAAATTTGATATTTTGTTGTTAAACGGAAGGTGTGGTCAAGTTGCCAAGTAAAGGTCAAGTAGCCACATTTGACGGTATTTAAATAAAGATTTGAAGTTTTCTTCTTTCCCTGTTTAAGTAGTCAAGCAAAATAAAACTGATTTTATTCGATTATGAAGAATTGAGGATGTATAATAATAAACTTACGAAATTCAACATCTTTGTTGGTTTTTCTGATAATGCAAGGTGCGGGGGGATAAAGTCGTAATGTTTCGTATATTACACGTTCCAAATATTCCAGTTTTCCAAGATCTTCTTTATTATTTGGTAACATGTCTTGGTCTTGAAACGCTGCACACAACCTAAAAATATATGACTCAATTATTTTAATAAGAGATATTTTATTAGCTATGAAGAAGAATCGAAATGCTATTCTTTTACTACATTGAAAATGTGTTAACCTAAGTTTGGCTAGTAGGTAAACATTACAGCATTTTCAAGTCAGGATAGTAATAATAAAGGCTCATAAATAAGTAGATACTTCTAAGTTCGGGTAGCTCGATTTCTAAGCTAGAAAGATTACCAACGAGCCAAATTAGTTTGTTAATAGGATTGGTAAGATCATCTTGAATAATACTTGCCTAGAAGTCAATGACAGACAAAATTATTCATATAAAAGAAAACATGATCATCGTCCTCGTCCACCAACTTAAGGACACATCCATAAAGATTTACGACATTTACTTACTCCGCATATACTTTTTCCTGAACCTGAGGGTACTTTGCAAGAAGCTTTAAAGCAACACACACTGCATTAGCGCAAGTTTCCGTTGCAGCTAGAAAAAGAGCCAGTAATTCTTCTTGCATTACCAAATCATTGTATTCATTATTGTCACGTCTAGAAAAGAATATGAATAGATTGAATAGAGTTGATTTTTCATTTTGACTCAAGCTTTTATTTGTAACATCATATTGTTCTTTGAATTCACTTCTCTTCTTTCTTACAACCTGTAATTTTAAAATCCTCATTTTATAAATTTACCTATGAATATAAAACTTTCCATTTTTATCATGCACATTGCAAATCGTGTCTAATTATTTTTTTATAAACCTTTAAAAATATTTTTGTAATATCCACTGACCACACCGTGCCTTATAGCGCAAAAACTTTCCTCTAAAAACACATTCCAAGAGTATGAACGGCTATAATATACGTTTATTTTAATAAAGTAATTTAAATTTATCATTATCTAGTTAAACAAAAAACAATAAGAGGAATAAAAACATTATTATTCATATTTTTTGTTACCATGTCTAAAAAAGCGTAAGCATTTTTTTTAATCGATTCCACTTTAGCATAATTGGGATGTAGACGAAATATGCAGTTTGGTTGGAGCCAAAAGTGAAATATTCTAGTCGTAAGATAATCTTTCACTTGATTTATTGACTCTAGAAATGTTTCTTTATAATCATCAATGTCAATAGAGCTCTTTCCTATTGTTGTTTCTGGAAAAAATACAAATAATCCTAGTAAATGTTACCGAACATTTCATGAATACTGAAACTAATACGCTTAAATATTATAATTCAGCGCAATTAGTATTATTATCTATTTGCTAGTTGCTATTATAAATTGCATCTTTACATAAGTTTGGGTTTCTTTTGACTGTATTGAAGTGAAACTTCTTTAGGTACGTTGAGAGTAATATTTCAAGGTCGCTTCATGGCAAAACCGTCACGTAATGGAGTAAGACAACGATTTTTATCTTTGTATCTTCTACTCTGTATTATCTTTGAATATTGCCTAAGAAGTTTCACTTCTGGCACGTGTGCTCGGCACACACGCTTTTTTTTGTATCCGATTTTTTTAGGCTTTAGACTGTAACTTACCCCAGATAATATCAAAACTGTATGCATTCAAAAGAGGCCACATATTCAAAGGCTCATTTCCCACGGAAATTCGAGACAAATCTTGTGCAAATTTTTTGCCTCGTTCTAAAAAATCATCGAAGAAACTCGTCAAAACTTTTGGATTTAAAACAGAAAGCATAACTTTCCGACGGGGCTTCCATATTGGACCTAAAATATACAATTTTTCTAGTAAAATAATGTAATATTATAATGTAATAAAATTCATTTTTTACCCATTATGTGTCTCTTAACTTAGTCATAATTTTTGTTCTTTTTGCTCATAATTCAAGTCTCATATTTCAAATGTAGGTATATTATATTTTCAATAATTTCAAAATTTCCAAATACCATTCGGTAAAATAAAACTATAAACATTGTTAGACCGGGAGATACTGACACAAAATTTCGAGTCATTTGTAACAGGATGGCGGTTCTACAGGGGTCTTAGTACGCAATGACAAAAAGAAAAACGATGGCGTGAACGCTGGTACCGGCGGCTTAGTCGCGTGGGCGTTAGTCGAACTCGTCGGAAAATAGCGAAAGTCAAACGATTTGTAACAGTATGGCACTTATTTTTCCTGTAAGTTTGAGGATCAACAAATATAAATACAAAATTTCAAAGATCTATGTGTTGGAAATCTTCACTTATATAAATTAATAATAAATTAAGTTTTCAAGTATGACAGCACTTTTTCCCCCTACTAGAAGTATGGCAAATATAATAATGGTCACATTTTATCAAATACTCTCCAAAAATCCAAATGCAATACTGGTACAAAAAGTTTGGCGAAATAAAAATTTTTTGCAGATTTTCGGCGGTATGGCGACCATTTGGAATCGTCCGAAAAGTATGGCATGGCGATTTTCGTAAATGGCTGCACGACGATAGTTACCTGTGCAAAAGTTAGCCTGGTACAAATGGTTGAATGATTGTTTTATTTAAATCAACACATTCGCGTCGGTATGGCGGGCTGTAAGTCACACCGGAAAAGTATGGCATGACACTACCGCCTACTACTTTTTTATGGGCTATCGGTAAATTCTAAAATTTTTGTGTTACAAATCGTTTGACTTTCGCTATTTTTCCGACGAGTTCGACAAACGCCCACGCGACTAAGCCACCGGTACCAGCGTTCACACCATCATTTTTCTTTTTGTCATTGCGTACTAAGACCCCTGTAGAACCGCCATCCTTGTTACAAATGACTCGAAATTTTGTGTCAGTATCTCCCGGTCTATGTAGGCACCTTATAAGTTTTTTATTGCGCAGAATACTTAATAATAACAATTCACAAAGCATCATTAAATCTTATTTATTATACCTTATTTATTATAGGGCATGCAGGTCGTAGCCACTAACTTATATTTAAATAAAATATTCAAACATTTTCTTTTTTATTATTTTTTTTTTGTATGTATGTATTGTCTTACTTTTGACGTGAGTAATACCATTAACCAGCAAACACTTTACAAATTCATTCGGGGATCTGTTATGATATCAATTATATGGATTACTAGATTTCCACCCGCGGCTTCGCCCGCGTTTTCAAATAAAAACCCGCATAGTTCCCGTTCCTGTGGGATTTTCAGGATAAAAAGTAGCTTATATTATGTCTTATTCTGGGTTTTCAGCTACGTACATCCAAATTCTAAAATCATTGTAATTCAATGGTTCAGTAGTTTTTACGTGAAAGAATAACAAACTTACATCCTCACAAACTTTCGCATTTATAATAGTAGGATTTATAGGTTAGGTACCTGGGGCAAATAAAGATCCATTGCCGACACCAGTATGAAGAACCTTGATGACGTCATCCTTATCTAAATGATGTTTCAGTATTAAATCCATTATCCCGGGGTCTGTCGTAACTGAAATAAATTATTTTTATAAAAAAAATATTTTGATCTAAATCCATTTCAAGAATATTTGAATTTGGGTTTATTGGTTTTCTGTAAATACTATTTCAATTAATGTTCTTATTAATTTTCTAGCCTAAAGAGCAACTCTAAACATTTTTTGAGATTTACTTAGGTACTGATTAACGCAATTAGTGAGGAAAACTTGAACTTGAACCCATGAATAGAGTGAATTTTATTTTTTACTAGTATTATTTTATGGTAGGCGAAAAATAGCGATTGAAAGAAAAGCTTTGAATTTTCACCTTCATAGAGCAATTTTGCTTAACAATATTAATAATTATCAGTATTATTTAACTGTCCTGAGGTCGGCAAATCAAATAATTTAAAGACGTGCATTCAACGAACCAAAATGAAGCTTCTAGCATATATATAATGTATGTTTGAAAAGCATTTTCTCTATAAACGAACGGCAAAATGCCGCTCTATCTATTGAAGAAACCGCATCAGTTGCGTTGCTTGAACAATCTAAGCGTACATACTACATAGTGACAGATAGGCTGTAGAAAGCGACTTTGCTTTATAAGTATACTATGTGACAACATGAAAATTGGAAAGCTGTTTTGTCAAAAATTAACTATCAGTTGACTAATCTATTAATGCACAACCCAATCAATATTTTCAAAATTAATAACATTTTCTTATTGACGACAGAAGAATTTTTAAACATTAGATAAGTTCGTATTGAAAAAACTTATGAAATAGTTGTTCAAATTGATAATTTAGAAAATGAACTTTTATATGTATCCTAACGTATTATATTATAGGTATGTATGTGATCTTTACATACCTCTTTGCAAAATATAGATATTACGTAAATGCAACTTTTTAGCAAATAAATAGCTATGACTTTGGTAATTATAGTAATTTACGATTGGTTTTAACAATCATTGTATTAAAGATAAAATAAAGCTTAAGTAATGCATTCCTCAATTATAATAATTATTATGGCACTTTAATAATTAATCCTAGATGATTAATTGCCTATTACATACATTGCATAGGTCAGGTATTGAAGTAATACTGATTTGTAATGTAATATGATTACATTGTAATATTGTGTGGGACTTATAGCAGATAAATCATTATAATAATTGTTGTGGTAGTACGTAGGTACGATTTATCATGTATTTTATTTTTTATTTTATAACAATGATAGCAAGAAAATAAAAATAAAAATTAAGAACAAACCCGACCTCATTTTATGATTGCGTAGGATTTGATTTTTTTTTTTCAAAATGTTTGATTTTTTACTAGTTAAGCCTCTTTAATTTGATACCTATATGGAGGGAGTTGTGCAAAAATATTTAATCCGCCATTTTGTACCGTCGGCTTTCTTTTACAAATGTTTATTGAACATATCTAAGAACTCTACTCACTACTTCAATTTCCAAATAAAAAAAAACAAATAAAATTTGTTTAAATGTTCGTGTGCCACACACATTATATAAATAACGAACTTATAGCATCCCTGGGATTTAAAATCATTGCGCTCGTAAGATTATGTAGTTTTCAGCAGAACAACTTTTTTTTGTAGAATTTAAATAAATTTAATAAATTAAAAAATAAAAAGTTTTTAAAAGAATTAAAAAGTTCAAACAAGATAATAGTGAAAAACATCTGGTTACAATGTAGAGCGTTCCTTAGAGGCAAATATACCTACTTTGCGCGTACAGGTAAAAATAATGTTTTGAGTTTTTTCTTCGTCATTCTCATGTCTAATTGCATCAATTATTTGGAGTATGGAGTATAAAGTAATAAAATAGCATAATTTAGTTTAAATTAATTAGATCAAAATTTTTATTTAATTTATATAAATTCAGATGCATACAATATATTTCGTTACTAAGGAGCTTAAAAAATGTTTATTTCATCTCCATCCAATGCCCGAGTTAATATTTTTTTAAAGATATGATCTGAATTTCTTATGCGCTGGTCGTTATTCTATTATAAAGCGTTTTTATATCTTTCATCTTCTAAATTGATATAATTATGATTTTAACGTCATTCATTTCATAATAATATACTATAGATATATTTCATAAGTACAAGAGAACAGTGACATAGTTTTCTTATATAAGACATAAAGCCTTCCCCCAGCTAATTGGTTAATTAATGGCAATTAACATTGTTTTTCCAGCATGTGTGTGTGTGTTATATGTTAATTATTATTGAATGCATATATATTTCTTTTTCAACAAAAATTTAAAAGCGCCTTCAATTTGTCAAAACTATAGACCAAATTTAATTGGTACCAACTTCCAATAAATGAAGAGTTCCATCTATTTTATCAGGATTCCATGATCAAATAGTGACCTGATGATCATGGAACCTACTGGGAGGATCTTTCAATCAAAAAAATAATTTTCGAAAGCGGTCCAGGTGTCGGTGCATATAAAAAAAGATTCCGACGAATTGATAATCTCCTCCTTTTTTTGAAGTCTCTATAAAATATTATGATAGTCATTGAAAGCAGCCTTTTGGCAAATAACAAGACGTTTTAATGCCTGTTTTTTAAAGTGAAACTTTTATTACATCGTCCCAAACTTTTTGGTCTGTGTAGCGGATGTCGCGTGTATCGCAGCTGCCGAGTAGGTATACCTACTCGGCAGCCGACCGTCACGCGACATGCGCTACACAAAGCAGTGTTCGGAACCGTTCGAACAGTTTCACTTTTACCGTGGTTTCATAAAACAACATTTTTTTATTATATTATAATGCTTGCCTCCCTTCCACCCGTGAACAGATTTTTTAAATACACGCGAAGTAAAATCCAAAAAATTAAAAATAATAACTTAAAATCCTTTTACCTATCTGTTTTTGAGTGGTGTAACAAAAACTTTACTTTATCTCTATAAAAACGAATCTTCATACTCTTTGTTGATTATAATCATCTTTAATTATTTCAATTTAAAATTATCTTTACATTGCTAACACTAAAGTCACCGACGGTAAATTATTCTGAATTTTAAAGATGCGTTAACATTTTCACGGGATATCTTAAAACCTTGTACTAATTTTTTCCTTATAGGCATGTCTGTATGAAACTAATTGTAATTAAAAATTAATAGCTCCTAAATAAGAATTATTATAAGATATTATCCTACTATACTACTAGGTCAGTAAAAGTAAAAAAATAGAAAAATGACAACCGTAGAAAGCGTTACGAAGCTTTAACGGTAATACTATGTTTCGAAAAAAAAACTACCAACTTTTTAGACCTATGACTAACCTGCTTATGGGTGTGAAGTTTCCTTAAAATTGGTTCAGTCATATTTACGAAAAATAATGACTTGAAAATGTATATCACAATTCAGCGCACACGGTCTAAACGATTCTTCGGACGTGATACATTTTCAGTATTTTGTCGAAACTTTTGCATAATGTATATAACAAGTTTTAAAACAGTCAATTAAAAGGTCTGTTACGTCTCATGCGGATATATATAGCTGTAAGATTAGCTTGCAATCATTTGAACTAGTTACCCATATTGTTAACATGTTGTGGCTTTATATTTTAATCTTAATGATGTGGTATGGTGTGTTCCGTTATAAGCGTCGAAGGATCTACGAAATGGTTTCACATGTAGAGGCACCGCGCGATGATCTACCGTTTTTCGGTATTTCATTGTCATTGCTTGGCTCTAGTGAAGGTATTTTTCTATTATATTATCTTCTTATATATAAAAAAGAATCGCAAAATGTGTTCGTAAGCGCATAACTCGAGAACGGCTGAACCGATTTCGATAATTCTTTTTTTATTATATTCCTTGAAGTACGAGGATGGTTCTTATGAAGAGAAAATGTAAAGATGTACCACGGGCGAAGCCGGGGCGGACCGCTAGTACTTAATAAATCTATATTGATAAAGTAGTTCAAGTACTATAGGTGCAAACTCATCATTATACATTATTTCTAATAAATAAAAAAATAATATAGGTAATAAACAATACAAATTAATTTAACAATATTTTCAAATCGTGAAATTTTTCAGAAATTAAATATTATAATCATTCATCACACTTCTAAAGGGAAGACGTAACAGAACATGATTAATGCCCTTGTTCAAATATTGGTTGTTATTCGATGTAGGTACAATAATGTTAAATTAAATATTTCAATAAATAAATTCTTCCAGTCCCATAGCTAGTTAATCATCATAAGACCCTCATTAAAAAATGCAGCTACTAGGACTTAGCATATTAATAAAATTTTCTATAGCTACAAAGATCTTGAGCTCAATATGAAAAGGTGTAGGTATTTCTTAGAAGGCTATTTATTTCTAATTTCATAAAATTCCTTAGAAATGCCTCGATAAATCAGACTTTCCATTGAAACAAAATCACAGCTATACATTGAGTTACCATGTACTACGTACTAGAGAGGGCATCTCTACTAAACTATTTCTAACACGAGTTAGAGTCAATCGTCTCAAGCCATTTTTTTTGTTACATTGATTACATTTTTCATATTTCTTAAGAAGATAAACAATATTTACATTGATTGGTTTTAATTTATAAGTAATAAAAGGCAGAATATCTACAAAGTGTCTAGTCACTAGCCGGCCCGCGCCGCCGCGCTTGATACACAGCAGATATTATATGATTTTGTTCGTGGTGTCCTCTCTATAATAATACCTCACCACTGGATGGATCGGGATGAAATTTGGCAAACAGGTATGACCAGAGGTATGGTCGTAGGCTTCCGCTTAACATGATTTTGATTAATTGTACCACCAAAGGGATAAATCAAGGGACGAAAGTTTGTTCCATGAAAATTTTTCTTTTCCACGCAAGCGAAGCTGCGAGTAAAAGCTTATCTCAAAATGAAAAAAAAAACATGAATATAAATACGAACGTTCTTGCATCGAGGTAGGGTAGGAGCGGGTGCGATACGTTAATAAAAATTCATTTTGTAACTGCTCCCGAATCTCAACTGCTATAAGATAAAACAAACTTTTACGAATCAAATTATAATAGCTGTTTAACAACATGAAGTTAAATTTCTGTTACTCTACATTTTACATAGATGCATGACAATGAAAGGAGAATTATTAAGGCTTTCATCGACATTTCTAAAAATATATGGAAACTAGCGGTCCGCCCCGGCTTCGCCCGTGGTACATATTTACGTTTTCTCTACATAAAAACCATCCTCGTACTTCAAGGAATATAATAAAAAAAGAATTATCGAAATCGGTTCAGCCGTTCTCGAGTTATGCGCTTACCAACACATTTTGCGATTCATTTTTATATATGGAAATAACCCAAAAAGTCGTTTGAAAAAATGTAGAGCTCTGTAAAATAGGATAGTAAATATTAATTTAGGACTAGTAGTCGCATTTTTATTTACATAATTCTATAATGGTCTCATAAAAACTTCTGTCAATTAAAACTAACACACTTTATAAGCAGTATTTTTATTATTTATAAGCAGTATTAGTATTATTGTCATGATATAACCGTATCGTACATACATAAAAAAATAAACCGGCCGAATAGATAACCTCCTCTTTTTTTGAAGTCGGTAAAAAACGAATATAACTATAGATAATTTTAAACCTATGATGACATGGTCGGTAATGTAGTCGAGTAATCTTAAGTAATATAATAATTTTTAAAACATGTACATAATGTGCTTTTCAGGTATCATGAAGAAACTCGTAGAATACAGCTCGATGACAACAAACGCAAATGGTGTCGCAAAAGCTTGGCTTGGACCGTTTTTATTTTTCAGTAAGTAGTTTCGTTTTTATTTTTCGTAGTTCTTTTTTTACAGAAACAATAAGGTTTACAAACATAAGTCTATAGTTGTGAATTTAATAACCACCATATTAAGTATCTAATGATAGTCAATATTTACGTACTGTATTATTTTATATTTTATTTGAATTTAGCCAACCGTTTCACACGTAACTAAAAAACCTTTAAAGCATAAAAATATAATATACTTACGCAATTAAATAAGTGCATGCTTAGGTTTTATGTACGCAAAAAAATGAGCAGGAAAATAAGTAAAATAATTGTTTACTTCCATTAGATGCCCATTGTTCTTAGACCAATCTTCACTGTGAGTTCATAAAATTAAAATTTACGTTTGCTTTTAATTATTCACGTCATTCATCGACGAATGCTATGGTATTTTTATGCAATATTTTTGTAGAATTAAAATGTACGTTATTATTAATTACACCTTAGTACCTCGAACCTCGTAATCGAATTGGCATATTATTTTTCTATCATGTATTTTCAGTGATTACTGACCCAGCTTCTATAGAAGTCGTTATGAAGAATTATCTAGAAAAACATAGTTTACATCGTTTTTTGAGATTTATATTTGGAAATTCATTAATATTTGCACCCGGTAAGTTTAAAGACGGTTATACTTAGAATCGGTTTTTTTCTCAGAAATAGTTAGATATTATTACGTAAATATATTGTACATTTCAGTCGCTATATGGAAACCGAGACGTAAGGTTGCAGTGCCAGCATTCAGCCCAAAGGTTATATCAAGCTTTGTGAATGTTTTTGCTGAGCAAAGTTTCAAGTTAGCTGAGTTACTAAAACCAATGGCAGGGACGGGCAAATTTCAAATATGGCCTCATATCAATGCTTACAATCTGGACTCAGTAATGGGTAATTTGATATTATACCGAATCTATACATATAATCAAAATGGAATCGCCAAATGTATTGCTAGGCGCAAATCTCGGGAACAGCAGAACCGATTACGTTTCTTTTAGTTTCTTATCTTTTTCTTTCGATTCTTCTTTTATAATATTCCTTAAAATACGAGGATGCTTCCTATGGAGGAGAAGATAAATATCTACCACTGTCGAAACCGGTGCGCTCCGCTAGTCTTCTTATATATAAAAATGAATCGCAAAATGTGTTGGTAAGCGCATAACTCGAGAACGGCTGAACCGATTTCGATAATTCTTTTTTTATTATATTCCTTAAAGTACGAGGATGGTTCTTATGTAGAGAAAACGTAAACATGTACGACGGGCGAAGACATAATGACGGATATTATTTATACTCCAAAATCAATAGTCATACCAAAAAGCCTGAAATTAAAAGTTATGTAATCGATAAAATAATTTCCAGAAACTGCAATGGGTGTTTCTTTAAATGCTCAAGAAAATAACAACGATCCTATTTTAATAGCAATCAATGATGCATTCAAATACACATGTGAACGAATATTTCATCCGTGGCTCCAACCAGACTGGTTGTATAAATTGTTTCCACAATACAAGAAATTGAAAAATGCCACAGATATAATACATAACTTTACTGATGAGGTATATCTTATTTCGATATTTTTGTAACTTTGCTTGTAAATCTTATAAAATATAGAAAATAATTAACATATTTAGATACTGGTTAATACTACCTATTTACATATTTTTAAGGTCATTGCGAAGAAAAAGCAAAAACTCAAGGAGTTGGACAAGGGGAAAACGAGCGAAAAGCAAACAGGTAAAATATTTCTACTATTAATTATTGGCTTCAAATATTTAAGCAGGTTCTTAATTACGCTATATTTTAATGAATTACCTCATAGTTTATGGTCGGTTTTCATTTGTTAAAAATTATGATTAGCTATCTTGTCGTGTATTAGGACTAGGGGGGAGTAACAGCGATTTTGACACATCCTCTTCATTTCTAGATTACCTCCTGGATAAAAATATTACCTTCCTCGATCTTTTAATATCCCAATCGGGGGGTATGAATGGTTACACAAATCTGGAGTTACGGGAGGAAGTATTTACCTTTCTGGTAGCAGCTACAGACACTTCTGCAGTCACAATGGGTTTCGCTCTCAAACTCCTGGGGAAATATCCTGAAGTCCAACAGAAAGTATATGAGGAGTATGTATGTTTTGGATTCTTAAAATGTGTAATATATTTTTATGTAATTTATCAAAACAACAAAGAAGATTACACTAACATTAATTTTGAAATTGCCATGGTATCTATGTTATTTAATAAATGTAATTAGCAGTTGAAAAGCAATTTAAATTATTTCTAGACTTCACGCAGTGTTTGGAGATTCAGAGCGTCTTTTAGAAAGAGATGATCTACCAAAGCTTCAATATTTAGAAAGAGTTATAAAGGAAACTCTAAGACTGTATCCTTCAGTACCTATCATCATTCGAACTACAACTGAAGATTCTCCTTTGAGTAAGCAATAACTATATTTACAAAAAATTTAAAGTCTGAAATATAAAAGTGATAAGCTTGATTAACTCCATACTGAATATAACTTGCAGGAAGAAGAACCTGTGATATTATGTCTTAAAATTTTAAACCTTTAAAATGTATATTCCATGTGTTTCTTAAAGCAAAGAGATTTTATTTATTTATTACATTCATCTCCTGTGAAAGAAAATCAGTCAATAACATAATATTTATTGTACTTTTTTTCAGATGATGATATTATTTTTCCAAAGGGGGCAGGAGTAGCTCTTAGTATATATGGTGTCCATAGGAATCCCAAAGTTTGGGGTCAAGATGCTGACTGTTTTAACCCAGATAGATTTTTACCGGAGCGAATAAAAGGAATGCATCCTTGCTCGTTTATACCGTTTAGTCATGGACCTCGAAATTGTTTGGGTGAGAAACTTTTACTGTATTTATTTCTACTGTATTTTACTTTATAAATACTGCTCCTCTTGTTGTGACTTTATTTTTATCTGCTGCTGCGTTTTTTTCTTTAGTAAAGGCTCTATAAAGACATAAAGTCTAATCCGATGTCCAATATTGAAACTAATAAAGTTTAAGGCATTTTTCTGTTATTCTTCCTTTATGATACTATAAATTTTACCCTTTTCAGGGTATCAATACGCTATGACATCAATTAAGACAGCATTATCAGCTATCCTAAGGCGATACAAAGTCATAGATGAGCCAGAGAAGAGTCCTGCACCAAATATAAGAATCAAATTAGATATTATGATGAAGGCAGTCGACGGATACGAAGTGGCTTTAGAACTACGATGAATATTATCGAAAGATTATAAATATATATAGGAAAAAAAATAAATAAAGCAAAAATGACCGGTAGAAAATTGTAAAAATCTATGAATTAATTTAACCCGAAAAAATCTCCATGTAGGTACATGTAGTAAAAAAATTATTAAAAAAATGTGTTTCAATCTTTCCTTGCACCCTAGGTACCAATATAGGTATTTGTTTTTATGTAGCACTTCCATAAAAAATATTATAAATGCGAAAGTAACTCTGTCTCTCTGTCTGTTACTCAATCACGCCATAACCACTAAACCAATTTGCATGAAATTTGGTATAGAAATATTTTGATACCCGAGTAAGGACATAGGCTACTTTTTAGGCCCCGGGAAATAGGATAGATTTTAACCCCGGGTATCCCACGGGAACGGGAACTAGGCGGGTTTTTCTTTGACTGCGCGGGCGAAGCTGCGAGCGGATAGCTAGTTAAATATAAATTAAATAAAATGTGAATTACGGGTTTCTATCTCACAGTTAATGTAGTATTGAAAGAAATAAAAATCAATAAGAGAGTTTGAATTTTTTTTTCATCCTTGAATTTCCAACCTATCCATTATAACACGAATGTTTCTGATACATCAAACATAATGATTAAAATATTCATCATAAAAGTTTATATTAATTACAATTACCTACCTACAGTTCAGGACATTGTTTAAAAAACGAAAAATCTATTAATTTTCACACATGCATCATGCGATACCATCTAAAAATTTCAAATATAAATATAACATTAACAATTTAACAGAAAATTATACTTTAATAAAAACAAAACAAACTCTTGTAACTTCGTTCACACCTGTGGTTCACACAAAATTTTTATTTAAATATAATGACAAGTGCAACAAATAATCCGCATAAAAAGAGATATTAATTATTCATAATTTGTATTATTTCCAATTTCGCTATGTACCTACCTATCATTATTTCTAACACAACCTTAACTATTTATAAATAACGTTTATTTAAACCGAGGAAAAATAAGAAAAAGCTATTTTAGTTTTTAGTTATCTAATAAATTATCGACTTTTTTGTAAACGTGACCTCAACGACACGTGATAGTGATAGGATTTTAATCGATTGACAATTTGTTTTAATATTCGCGGAAGTTTCCGTAAATTGTTCATTTCATTTTATTTTCATCTTAAATCATCACGATTTAAGATGAAAAAAAATGATCAAAGGATGCTATGATCAAATTTTACAAAAAAAAAATATTTCTCAAAAATTACAGGGACATGTTTTCCTACACCTTTGGTCTAAAACTGTTACTTGAAAATAATCAATTTTTAGTTATATATATTTTTAGTTATCTTTTTAATTTATTTGCATTATTTTTATGAGATTGAATATTCTTATGACGTCATTTGTACATTTTTCAAAAAACAAGAAGTTGACAACATAAAACATGATTTACACGGAAATGTCTAGCACTACGTGCTTAATTATTCATTCGTTGAAGAATTACGCACACATTCCATTTAAAAACAACAAATCTCACATTGTAATACGCTTTAGATAACTGTAAGCTGTATCTCCTTGTAGTATTAATTGTACACTTTTTGTTGGGTTGCGATCTGCTCGTGAAATTGATGTGGCGCCTGTGGACCCGGCAAGATCGTGACCTGTCATGTGTATTTAATTTTAAATAAAATAACATTAGATAATGATTAAATTAACAAAATTATTATATTCATTGCGTTCTCATACACTGGATATGATTAAGCTATATTTTTTTTCTAGTTTTTTTATGTTATAACTTATAAGGTACCTAATTATCAGAATGTCTACTGACGTCAAATATAATTTAAATTATTATTGCTTACGGCAGTTAATCTCCTGCACTGAGAGCAATTATTTTTCTGTAACTATATTTTTGTACTCAAAAAATAATTTATTAGAGCACTTGAATATCATATTATCATATATGTTGTTCACAATTCTCTGATTACATTTTGAAAAATTTAACAAAACATTATTATTAAAAATATCTTCCAACATATTATCCAATTTACCTATATTGTAAAAAATCTATACCTAGATTATTTACATGGGTTGATCCAAAAGTAATGATAATCAATATTAAACAAGGTCATTACAGTTAAAATTATTATTTATTCCTCTAGATAGTCTTCTAACTAGATAATATACTTCGATATTTTTTTCTTAAACTTAAAAAAAAACCTTTGACTTCATCCACAAAAACCCCTCTACTGCGGCCATCACTTCGCTGTCGTCTTAAAATTTCTTGCCTCGAAGGTGTTTCTTGTGCCGAGGAGAGAGATAGAAATAACTAGGAGCTAGATCTATCAAACAGGGTGGGTGTTCAAGCATTTGGAATGGATTTTTGAATGGCAGCCATTGCAACTGACGCTTTGTGATCTGGTGCGGTGTCTGGGTGAAACAGCATTCAAGCCCGCATTTTGCCATGTCTCTTTTCCTCACTAACCTACCGCAATCTTTTAATTTGGTCTGTGTAGTAAGAGCCCATTATAGTGGCTACCTTCTTAAAATATTCCACCATAATTATTCCTTCAGCGTCCCAACAAAATAACGCTTTAATCAATCCCACTAATTTTCCCTTTGAATTTCTTCATCGTCACTCGCATCGTTTCTTGGTTTCAGCATAAACATGGTGAACCCGGGTAACGTCCATGATCACAAATCGTGACAAAAAATTATCCTGGTCTCATAAAAAAATTGGAAATTCACCCTCTAAATGTCGAATCGTTGTTTCTTCTTTTCGTCGGGAAACATTCTGGCACCCACGGTTCACAGTTAAATTAATTTAAATACTTGGAAACGTGGCCGGTTGATATGATTTTTTTGTGATAACTTAGTGAGTACATGAGTAAACAAAAACATTTATTTTGTATTTTTATGTGCACAGGAAATACCCAATTATCATTACTTTTGGATCAACCTAGTACAATACGTTTATAATATAACTAATACCCATGACCCTTGTTATAACATCACGCGTGAGTGGCTGAACCGATTTAGAAAATTATTTTTTGTTGTTCTCATGACAATGAAAATTAACTTATGAGTTGTCCCTCAATAATCAAGAGAACAAATAATCGAATTACAGTTTGCGCGAATACAGAACGTCTTTTTTATTAAATAATAAAAATTAGTTATTTCATTTCGTTTTTGTAGTATCTATAAATTATAGAAAATATTTAATGGCTAAGGTATATTGACATTAATCTTGTTGAAAATATAAATACAAAGTTTTTATCGATTGATTAAAAAATAAATTTAAATATTTATAACAGAGAAGGTTATTGTTACCTATAACGTATCCCCCTTTGCTTTATGTTGGTTACTCTTTCATATATATTTTCGAAGATATTTTATGTATATATCTATACAATCTTATTAGTTTTTGATTGCTGCTTTTGCCTTTAAATGTTGCCGGATTTACCAGGACGCTAAGTGTAGGTATGGTAAGTATTTAAAATTATGTACGAATGTATTTTTATATGAATTAAACCGTTTAAATAATAAATATATGTTGAGGTGCTGCTCCTTTTTCTTTCTTAACCACGACATGATACTTAATTGAACCTAATAAATTTTCAATCTATTTTTTAGGATTTCGTACTGAAATGCTGTATGTGTGTGTGTCTGAGAACATACCAATCTGTATATCATGTACCGTGATAGTAAGACATTTGCAAATTTCAGAGAGTAATAAATATTTACTTCAATAAAATTTGCTACAGCAACATCTATTTCCGAATGATGTTTAATTTTTATTAAACTTCATCTGCACTAATATTATAAAGAGGAAAACTTTGTTTGATTGTTTGTTTGAGTGTAATGAATAGGCTCATAAACTACTGGACCGATTTTAAAAATTCTTTCACCATTCGAAAGCTACATTATCCACTAGTATTCTAGTACGAGTAATATGGGCTATATATCATCATGCTAAGACCAAGCTATAATAATAAGTCGCTAGCTTTATTTACTTTTACTTTATCACATTTAATTATCTATAATTAATAAATAATTCCCAACTGTTTTTTAAACTCCCTCGCTAACTTATAAGTAACTCCATGCTACAAAACTTGCAGGCACCAGCTAGTAGACAATATTAAAATATATTTTTTTACTTATTTCTCAACAAATTATCATAACATTTTTTAGTTCATTGTCTTGGTCAACACGTAAAAAGTAAAGATTTAATGACATAAGTAATTACTATCGTATTCTATAGTTTGGGTTTAATATTATTTTATGCAAAATATTTTTAATTTATGGCATACTAAAAAAGGTCAATACTATAATTAATGTTTTCACATTAATTGCGGTTAGATAAATTTTATATATATTAGCCAAGCCGATAATAGCTTTTTCAGTGTCACATCAGATTTACGCATAGAAGCACAATAATGGCTTCTTTTTTATTTTACTGTTTGTTACCAATTTTATGTTATGTGTTATATCGTTACAAAAATAGAAGAATCTATGCGATGATAAAACATGTGAAAGGGAATGCAGATGACATTCCGATCTTTGGGATTTCCGTGTTTCTTTTAGGAAGTGCTGAACGTATGTACATTTTATTATATTACTCATCAGTGTTTTAGTGTACGTAGTATATATCTGTCAACTGTGGTTTTAGTGTTTCAGTGTGGATCATAATACTTATAATTCTTTAGTTTAGTGAATTAAATTAAGGTGCACCAAAACGTACGGGCCTTGGTAGAACTGGAAAATAATAGTTCCTGATAGGGTTAAAAGTTAAAACCCTACGTGATCTTAAACAAAATCGAACAATTCTAAGGTTTTGGATTAAATCCACATGCCTCATAGACAAAATCTCAAATCAATCAAGTCAACTTCCATATCCCTTCAATATGACTTAATTTATACAGGGTGTCCCACTGTTGGTATACTAAGCTCAAAGGAGGTTATAGTTTTGCATACGCTGAGTTCGTAAAAAATACTTATAAAATTCCAGACGCATTTTTTTTTCAAATAGATGAATTCTTAAAATTCTATGTGTACACCCATAACAAGCAACCCGCCCAACTTTGCCACCAGCACGTGAGCTATCGTTTAAGATTATGGTTTCATTGACAAAATGCTCACATTATCGAAGCGGTGTATGCCGGCTGTGCGAAGCTAGAGAACAAAACATGGATTTTCAGGAAAAACTTAGCAAAAATTTTTCAGTTAGTTTCATCAGTGTATGCAAAACTACAAGTCCCTTCGCGCTTAGTATGTCAAAAGTGGGACACCCTGTATATTAAATAATTAAGTATATTTTAATTTCATTACTAGATATCACAATAATATGTTAATAATATACTCTGACGATCTGACTGTGGTTTTGAACTTAAAAAGTTATAATTTTAGCTAGTCGTAACTGAATCTAATGTCTATATATTTTATTTTTATAAAATACTAGCTGCGCTCTTGCATACACTGATCACGTAAAAAATACTTAAACAAAAAAATTACGCCAAAAATTTTTCCTTAAAATTCATGTTTTCTTCTCTAGCTTCGCGCAGCCGGCATATAACGCTTCTCTAATGTGAGCATTTTGTCTATGAAATCATAATATTAAACGATAGCTCACATGCGGGTGGCAAAGTTGGGCGGGTTGCTTGTTAGTTGTTATGGGTGTACACCCTAGCGTATGCAAAACTATAACCTCCATTGAGCATAGAATACCGACGGTGGGACACCCTGTATAAGAGAGATAAACTCTATTTTTATTCATCAATGAATATTTATTACATTCCCTACATATTCTAATTGCATTGAGATAAAACGTTAGATCTCATATGGCACGTTTAGTGTACCTAATAGAACTAGATTTTAGATATTCAAAATGAATTTTAAGCCAGTTATAGAACCAGAAATCCAAATTATTTTTATTACTTTTATTTTATGCTTGTTTAAATTATTTCCAAAAAATACCTGTATAACGCGTTTAGAATTAATGGACGTCACATGCATATTCACTTATCAATCTAATATATCGACATAGTAAAAGAAATTACATTTACATATATCTTAATTTATGAAGAAAATATATTTCTTATAGATATAATGAAGAAGATGGTAGAGTACAGCAAGGTTACAACACACTTTGGAGGTATAACAAAAGCGTGGCTTGGACCCTTCTTATATTTCAGTAAGTAAAGATATTGTATTGATGAATACAGTTATATTATATTGTAAAATAACACTAGGTAACTACCGCCTCCATGATAACTACGAGAGACCATGGGTCTACAGGCATTTTATATTCCATACTAAGAAAAATCAATCAGTAAGATTATTTCCAAAAACCTTTACCTTTATAATAAGTATTGTCAGTTACCCGACTCTGCCTAAGTTAAAAAAATAAGTGGTAATTCGTAACTATCATCATACACTTAAATACTATGTATAATTATATTTTTTGTTTACAAAAACAATTCTTTCCCACCCATCTATTTAATTGAATTGTTTGTGAATGTTATTAGTAAAATAAATTATAGGATAGAAAATTTAAGTTGTTTGCTTACAGGAAAAAACCTTCATTTTACCTTAAAGTTTTACGTACTTGATCACTAGATTTTTCACAAGTCATAAAAAATGTATGTGAAAAAAAAACATGAACACACAAAAAATGATTTATGTATGTGCAATGCGCATATCTACATAACGTTATAAGAATTTTATAATAGACAACTAGCGGTCCGCCCCGGCTTCGCCCGTGGTACCTACGTGTTTAAAGTTTAAACTATCCTATCTCTCAAGTTGGATCGAACTGCACATGGTGTGCGAATTTTATTATAATCGGTTAAGTGGTTTAGGAGTCCATTGAGGACAAACATTGTGACACGAGATTTATATATATTAAAGAAGATTAAACTTACAATAATTTTATTGCTATGCATTATGAAACAATAATATACAAAATAAATGTTAGAATTAGTGTTTATTTATTTTTATTACATATAAGAGTTCCTTAAACTTTCCTTCCAATAAACCGGAAAGTTTATCAAATAAAAAAATAAAATATTAATGCATTCACTTCACTCATAAAAACCGGATTATTACCTTCCGGGCTGATTGAGAATTATTATGTTAATATTACACATTAGGTATACATAATAGATACGTGTATTACGTCTGTCCGTTTACTGTTATTAATGCTTATTCTTTGGTAATACATAGTTTCCCACTCGAGTTGTGTTCTAGTATCAATATTTTATAGTTTTAATACCAATTTATTATATAAAAATTTCTATTTTTTTCTTCAGTGGTTACGGATCCAGCGGCATTAGAGGTGGTTCTGAAAAATAATTTAGAAAAAGACAATCTGCACCGTTTCCTAAGATTCTTCGTCGGAAATGCATTAATTTTCGCGCCAGGTGAGATTTTTGACAACACCATGTTTATGTATATTATTTACCTTTTCTTTCTTCTTCTCATTCTTAAAATATACAACTAAATTAGAAAATAATACATCGTAATTTATTCTATAAGGGTATCGTGATAGTACTAGATCCCACCGCAGGATTACTTCGTTCATAGTTTTTTTGATGAAACCAAAATTTTATGTAAGTATATTTATAATTAGGAGAATATATATCGACTAGGTTGCCAGTCAAAATTTGGCCGCAAGTATGTTTAATTAAATTTTTTCCCTTCGATTTTTTGGAAAAAAATTCCGATCACTTGTTATTTATAGTCTACATCACGGAAAATTACATAAAGATTCTAAAAAACCGCGTTTGCCGTTTTTCATCTGGCCGCATCCTCTTCGCAGCCTAGTGCAAACAGGTATGATTTCAATCAATTTATACGTTACACGTTCATAACGCACATTTATGAATCATATATCAAATTAAAGCTATTTTTTTTTCTTTTAATTACCATATATGGTTGCCTAATTAACCCTTAATAAGCCATGGGGATATTATTTTCCCACCTCGGCATTGCCCACAAATTAATTATTATTTTTTGTATTTTTAAAGATACGGTAAAATTTAAGGAACGCACCTTAAGATAGATAGTTCTTTTAATTTTTTTCTAGCAACACTTCTTTCTAAACGTCAACTGTGAATGTCAGTAGACAATCGAAGTAAAA
>CAJQZN010041987.1:0-23877 GCA_907164685.1 Colias eurytheme | reverse complement strand
ACTATAAGGGTTCCGTTTTTGCCATTTTGGCTACGGAACCCTAAAAAGGAAATATTTTTAATTGTGAAAAAATATTATGATTTACACTATTAACACTATTTTAATATAAAATATATGGCTGTGAGTGTGTAAAAATAAATCCAGCTAGTTTCACATCACACTTATGTTTATAATTAGCTATACGACATGAAAATATACATTATTAATTACCAAGCAATAATCATACAGGTAAATACTGAACAAAAGTATTAACAGTCAAAGTTTATTTTACTAACATTTAACAACATGTAAATGATGAAAAAATAATAATTATCAACGAACTAACCTTTTCTATAATACTTAACACAGCACATTTTTTAAATTATCTTGCTCAACTCTGCTCAAAAATTTGAGGATTTTGTTGGAACTTTAATGTGTCAAAACTATGATATATCTAAACTACGATACAACTTGCTTGCGGAAATGCTCATTACAATCTGTGAATTTAAAGAATAACTAACAACATACTATTCAATTTTATTGAGCTGATGAATATCTTTTGCCTGGAAAATCACCGCCGCCTAATAAATATACTGTGTTTTCTTATAAAATCGTTACATAATTTCTTTTATCTACTAAATTTTAATAAATAAGTTCACTTTGTTATTTTCATCTAAAAATGAGCTTGAGCTTATATTAGGCAAAAGTACATTAAAATTTCAGGACCGCACCTTAAATGGGGCGCTTGGAAAATATGCCTTCGGGTTATTAATAGAGAAATGATACACAACAAAGTTATGTTGGTTCCATTTTATTTATAAAATATAATGAAAATGGGCAAATATGAAACATATTATGTAAAATGATTAAAAATAAATAAATGAAGCAACTACGATTCAAAGAAAACATCTTTTTCAGTGTGAAAATGCTCTATGCAATCCTGGATGATGAGTATATCATGTACTCTCATCCCAGTACGGTCGATAGCCATAACGATAAATATTATAATCAGATAACAGCAAAGTCAGAATAAAAATCATAACTTGTACAGTTGTGAGTGCAAAATTTATGTTTCATTTGGCAATAAAATTTTTTAACAAAATATCCTCCAAAATTACCCGAGATACTTCCAATGATTGAACCATACGTTGGACATTAACTTCAGTCAAAAATTGACGAAGCGGATGATTACTAATTTCCACTTAATCCTCGCTGCCACTATCTTCATCATCAAATCATCAATTTTCAAGTGGTGTTGTAAAATTGTCAGCAGAAATCGTCTTCCAAAGGCGATATAATTTTATGAACATTGAATCTGTAAATAAAAAATCAAAAGTTAACTGTAAATCTATAAAAAAGCTACTTACAAATAAAATTTTATCAACAAACTACTGTTCCCAATGCACCTCAAAATCTTGTAAAAGTCAAAAAGAATTCATCATTTTATTATTTCATTCTAAAAGTGTAATATAAAACCTTTATAAAACCAATAAAAATGTTGTGTGGTTTTATGAAACCACGGTAAAAGTGAAACTTAGGCACAAAATTATCGTATTTGTACGATAATTATCGTACGGTTCGACCGTCACGCGACATGCGCTACACAGACCAAAAAGTTTGAGACGATGTAATAAAAGTTTCACTTTAAAAAACATGAATTGCTATCATTATAAATAATAAATACCTATAAAAGTAACAACTTACCTTTTGTGGGAACGCATGGTGAAAATTCACAAAACACAAAGATTGAATTTGATATTTTTGGTTTTATGACATTCAAATGCTTTATAAATATAAATTTATAAATAATAAATTTATAAAGAATAGAAACATTCGATCACAAAATTATGTGGGTTCGAGTCCCGCCTCGTGATCGAGTTTTTTCTATTCTTTATAAATTTATAAAACACGAAGATTTTAAAAATGTAACCAATGAACACAATCAATATTAGATTAATTGTAATATTGCTCTGAGATTGTAATGGTGTCTAGTTTGACTTAAAATAATAAACATCTACCCTCACTTTTAAAAATGTAGTATATTCACACGAAATATAAGCGCACCTTATAGGGAAGGGAAGATATGGGTTAAAGAGTTAAATAAATAACATGATTATATTTAAATTATTAATTTTCAACAGTATTTTCAGTAGTGTTAACATGTAAATTGATTTGATTTTTACGAAATCTCATAGATGGCGCTGTTTCAGATTTGTCTTTATACTACTAAATTCATTAAACTGTTTCTCTGCCCAAATTACGTAAATGACATAGTTTTTATTTTGTAAAGCTAGATAATAGCATGGCTTACTCGAAACCAACATTTAAACATGAGTCTTTAGATTGTACGCTGTCGTAGTACACGGAATATGTAAGAAAAATAAAGGTTCACAGCTCCTCCCCCGAAGGTGATATCATGATAATATGTTTAAACTATCCTCACCCGACCTCTTAGGAATATTCATGCAAAATTTGAAGTAAATCTATGCAGTACTTTTCGAGATTAGCTCGGTCAAACATACAGACAAACAGACAAACAGACAAAAATTCTAAAAACTATATTTTTGGCTTCTATATCGATTATAGATCATGGATTATGTATTCTTTTAAAAAAATATTCAATGTACAGTTTTGACTTTCCTACGATTTTATTATATGTATATAGAAGACTAGCTGTTGCCCGCGACTTCGTCCGCGATTCGGTCGTTTTTCGTCATTCGTCGTTTAAAAAAAATACGTGACACTTTATTTTTGAATGTTCTTAATTGTCTCTTATAAAATTTAACTACATTAAAATTGAATACTCTGATAAGAAAATCTTAAAATCATCGAAAATCATAGACATCGAATATCTGAGGAAAACATGAATGAATGTGATTTAAATTCTACATTTCTTAGTAATTAAAATAATAATCTAAATTAAATGTAGATTAACAGTTTGAGCGCACCATTATAGAATATGTACCTAAGTAATAAATTACGTTAGTTTACATAGTAACTTTACTAAAAACACGATGACTTTCTTTCGCGCTCGGTACCACAAACTAAACATGTTTGTGGTACGTGGCCCGCGTCACTTTACCCCCCACGAGTTCCCCTCCGTTGCTATGCGAAAATACATTCGTCGCCCTACTGTAGGAAAAATTGTAATACTGCGGCCTGGGCGTTATAACACGCTCAGGGAATTCCTGAGTGCTGATAGACTTCCGTCTATCGGCATTTATACCAATTTTATATTAATATCACCATCTTGAGGAAAAGCTTCTAATGTCGATTTAAAACGCATATAATTATACGGATTAACCTGATGAATTAACATGTTCTAAAATTGTGAAATGAGTTCAGTTTTAAATTCGAGAAATATTGATTTCTTGTATTCGATTATTCGTCGTAGTCGAATACAAAATATATTTAAAGAAACTTAGGTTGGCCTTCAGGCAAAAGGGATCCTATCAAATGATAAACTTGACCTTGTATCTTAAAAGTAAGAATGAAAGGAGCATCTGATAATTGTTGAGCACCAAAGGATCATTTAAAACGCAATACTATAAGAGCTAATATTGTCTAAGAACTGTTTAGATTGCACATGTTCCTCTAAAACTTAAAAGTAGTGATTTCAAAGGTTCCGGCGTATCTTCAAACGAAAGCCGACTCCTTACTCCACTTTAAAGCATTACAAAAAGAACATACTACGTTAATATCGCCTATACAGAAGATGATCTGTAATCAATTGTGAGGTTATAAGCAAACCCACTTTTATATTATTTTGTCGGATACAAATTCGGTGGTGTGGCCACCGAATTTGTAGATTGATCTTCTATGTTTACCTCTAAGTCATTAAGACTATGTCGAAATCTGTCTGCAATAAGACGGGCCTCTCGCTATTCGTCCGTTTAAAGAGACCAATAGTTTCAATTCTTAATCTTTCATTAAACAAACTTATTAATCGTTCTTGTCTCAAATAATGGTAATATTCGCGTCCCTACTCTAGTCATTGCTTATGCTCATGTTCATCTTCGAGAGATCGAATAATATTATGGTGCACCCTATTATTTGTCAAACGGTCTTCATATTGAGTAAAAGTTTCAGAATTCTCGAGATAAAATATGACGATCGTGATCAGCTGTGAGACGTAATTCCCTCTCAGTGAGGGTTTCGGTCTCACGGGATAGTACAATATGCCATTTGCGATCAGCTGTGAGACGTTATATATACCCTCAGTGAAGGTTTCGGTCTCACAGGATAGTACCTACATGCCGTTCGCGGTCAGCTGTGAGCCGCAATTCTCGTTGTGAAGTGGTTTCAGGTTCGTCATAACACATGTTGTTTTCGGTCAATAGTAAGCCTCTTATCTCTAACGATCCTTGAGAACTCTTATTTCTCATTTTCTTAACTTTGCTCGAATTTCGATATATAAAGATTTTTTAGGTGGCACTGATGCGGGTGAATAAAAATTAAAACGGACTAAGAGTGTTATAATCTCAATCATCATCATCAATACATATAATAAAATTGTGGAAAAGTGATGTCTGTACAATTAAAATATGTAGAAAAAAATTAGCAGGTGTTATTATTATCGAGAAATCGAGAGAAACCATTTTTTTCTCTTAAAAGCTCCCCCCCTCCCACTTCCCGAACTCCGATTGACCGTAATTTATTTTTCCTTACATTTTTATCATATCCTTTTCTAATGGGTTTCATCCTACTGCGATTTTTTTTTTGTTTCAAAAATTATCTACCCTGGTGTATAGGTAAATTTTCCACATAAAATGTCCTTTAAATTATGTCGTATTATATTTTTAACCCCCGACGCAAAAAGACTGGTGTTATGTGTTTGACCGCTATGTATTTCTGTGTGTGTGTGTGTGTTTGTCTATGGCACCGTAGCTGGCTAACAGGTAAACCGAATTAGATGCGGTTTTTTTTGTTAGGCAGAATATTTTCCGACGCTGGTTCTTAGATAAAGTGTATCAAAATTGGTTCATCCACTTATTATACCTACATAGGGGTAAAAGTGGGAATGAAAAAAATGAAAGTTATAATTTATTTTTAAAGATCGTCGGGAAGTTTATGAAATTATTTATTCCTTTTTCTATACACTTTTCTTCGTCTAAACGGTTTAGTTACGTGCTCTCTCTCTCTTCAGCCTTTAGTTACGTGCGTGAGACAGGAAAGATCTAATTTGGATTTGTTTCTGGATTTGATAAAAACTGAGTATCGATTAAGCTGATCAGTGGCTACTGGCTACACCATAGATTATTAAAAACATCCGTTTAAGAAAGGAAGGAAATAGAATTTGCTCCTCTCCCCCCCCCTGGTTCCTAAAAAATAATATGACATAATTTAAAAGAAATTTTACGTAGAATTAGTTAGGCATTTCTTTTTTGATTTTCGATATTATATACTAATCATAATTTTTAATTACAATATGTAGTAACTATTTGGTATAGGTTAGGCATTTCATTTCTTGATTTTCTTTAATAATTTGGTACGTAAGTTTTTTAGCTCAGTTTAGTAAGAAATTTTAATAACAATTCTTTTAATTATTTATGGTAGTACAACAGTACAGTATGGTTGTACGTATTTACTCAATAATTGTATGTTAAGTAGTAATTCAGCATGGGCGTAGCCACGGTGGGGCTGGGTGGGGCGCTTACCCTGGCTTTGATCTGGTAGGTACTAATTGTGAAGGGGAGTGGGCGTGGGCGTGGGATTGGGACTGAACGTGGCATATGGCGTGGGAGTGCGAGTGGGCGCGGGAGTGGGAGCATGAAAATAAAAATGATTTTTTATTGTTGCCCCACCCTGAGCCCATGGTCATAGGTCCCATAGTCACTATTCCACGCGAACGAAGTCGCGGGGACAGCTAGTAGACAAATATAATCAGAAAGCTTTGAACTCCTAAGCTCAACCATAAAAGATAGACATTTATGATGTCGGGAGATATTTTTTATATAATATGGAGAACATTTCTTTCATACTTGATTTCTGTGTAGCTTTAACCATTAAGATACACGCATTAAGAACGCACACGCGACGAAAGCTTAAAAATGGAGTTGCTGCTCTGCTCACGAATATGAAAAATAATTGTACCAAGTTTCGTTTAAATCCGTCGAGTAGTTTTTGTTTCTATAACGGTTATACAGACAGACAGACGGACAAACATTTTTGACGTCGATGTCGATCTCTAATCACCTCGTGATAGTTATTTAGGAAATATATTTCAGGTGCAGAATTGACCTCTACAGATTTAATATAAGTAGGTATACATATATTTAGATTCCAATTTTCATGTAACGTTAAATTCGACTATATAATAACTAACAGACAACGCAGGTTACTCTCGTTTCCGTAAGTTGAGGCGGCTACATATTCGGTCCTAATAACATGACTTTTTGTGAACGAAACGACAGCGCGGTTTAATTCGATGGCAACACCATCAGAAAAAAGGAAATATTTTTAACTTTGAAAAAATATTATGATTTACACTATTAATACTATTTTAACATTAACACAAAATATAAGACTGTGAGTGTGTAAAAATAAATCCAGCTAGTTTCACATCACACTTATGTTTATAATTAGGTATACGACATGAAAATATATTAATTACCAAGCAATAATCATACAGATAAATACTGAACAAAAGTATTAACAGTCAAAGTATATTTTTACTAACAACATGTAAATGATGAAGGAATAATAATTATCAACGAACTAACCTTTTTGTATTAGAGTCCCGCCTCGTGATCGAATTATTAAAACACGAAGATTTTTAAAAATGTAACCAATGAACACAATCAATATTAGATTAACTGTAATGGTGTCTAGTTTGACTTAAAATAATATACATCTACCCTCACTTTTAAAAATGTAGTATATTCACACGAATTACAACGGGTCACCATGAAATTTGACTTTGATTGCAAAGCATTAAATTTCGTAGTTTAGGTCGTAATTAGACGGAAAAAAAATATATGGCATGAAAAACTTTGCTTTTGTGCTTAGAAGACTGATTGAAGGAAATTTTTAAAAATTTCGGATTTTAATTTTTGATTTAAAATAAAACTATTGAAATAAAAATGTTTATTATTTTTATTAAGTTTTACTATCAAATTAGCTTACAGAAAAGTGGAAAATAACTTAAAAGTGCACACTTTTACTTTTTCTTTTATATTCATAGCTACTTTCTCTCAAAAAACCCCAAATATAGTCGCCCATCATGTTTTCATTGGCCTTGATAGCGTTGTTCAGAATTCATGATGTCCTGATGGAAACGTTCTCCTTGCTCTTCGGAATAGGCTCCCATATTGTTTTTAAATTTATCCAAATGAGCATGCAGCATATTATGTACTTTTAATGACATCCTGCAGCCCATGGCCTTAAAATTTGTAATTGGAATTTGCCTTTCCTTCCAAACACCTTTTACAATATCTACAAGCAACATGTGGAGCCCATGGCTTATCTTGATTCCGTACAGGACAGTCAAAATATGCTTCATAGGCTTCACAGAGAACGTGAGATGTCTTTAGTTCATATTTCACGTCTCGAACTTTAATAAATTGACCACATATAAAACAAAATGCATCAGCATCGTATTTGCACTTTCGTGACGACATTTTAAGTTATTCTGGGCTTGTAAATAATACCTGATGGTTGTTTATCACTCGGGTGCCATCTAGCGGCACAGTGTAAACGTTAATATCCCACTCTCACCGCGCGGTTTTTTTTAAAAATTAAAATTTATTAAAAAATTGAAAAATTAGTATTATTATTATAACTATCACAAAAGCAAACTTTATACCGAAAAAAGGTATTTTCTTTTCGTTTTTGTGCATAACTAACTGGAAAATAATAGTATAAACTTTAGGACAAAGAACGAAAATTTTTTTGTCGAGTCGTGTTATATAAGCGCATCTTATAGGAAAGGGAAGATTTATTATGGGTTAAAGAGTTAAATAAATAAATAACATAATTATATTTAAATTATTAATTTTTAACATTGTGTTCAGTAGTGTTAACATGCAAATTGATTTGATTTTTACGAAATCTCATAGATGGCGCTGAATCAAATTTGTCTTTATAGTACTAAGATTCAATAAACAGTTTCTCTGCCCAAATTACGTAAATGACGTAGTTTTTATAGTGTAAAGCTAGATAATAGCATGGCTTACTCAAAAACAACATTTAAACATGAGTCTTTAGATTGTACGCTGTCGTAGTACACGGAATACGTAAGAAAAGTAAAGGTTCACAGCTCCTCCCCCGGAGGTGATAGCATGATAATATGTTTAAAAAAACCTCACACGACCTGTTAGTAATATTCATGCAAAATTTGAAGTCAATCTATGCAGTACTTTTCGAGATTAGCTCGGACAAACATACAGACAAACAGACAAACAGACAAACAGACAAACAGACAAAAATTCTAAAAACTATATTTTTGGCTTCTATATCGATTATAGATCATGGATTATGTATTCTTTTAAAAAAATATTCAATGTACAGTTTTGACTTTCCTACGATTTTATTATATGTATAGATAGATATATGATTCGTTTGTACTAATAATTACAGGTATAAACCGTGTAATTTATTAACAGTAATTAAAGGATAAATTGAGATAATGTATGTTATTAATTATTCATTTTAATTGTTAGGTGTTTGAACGTTGAATGTATATCAATTTGGTCTTTAAATGTATACTAGCGGTCCGCCCCGGCTTCGCCCGTGGTACCTACATGTTTAAACTATCCTATCTCTCAAATGGGATCGAACTGCACATGGTGTGCGAATTTTATTATAATCGGTTAAGTGGTTTAGGAGTCCATTGAGGACAAACATTGTGACACGAGATTTATATATATTAAGTAATAAATATATAAAGATAATTTAATCTGCATTTAGCGCACGACTTTGCCAGCTTTGTAGAAAACTTAAGAATTATATTATACTGAGACCCTCCAAGAACCACTCTATCTTGTAAAAATGAGCGTTATAAAAAAGAGCGTGTGTGCCGAGCAAACGTGTCAGAAGTGAAACTTTTTTGGCAAGATCATCGCATCAAAACCTATTGCGTAATTTTGAAGATCAAAACATTCAAACACACACGATGGGAAGCGACCATGTTTGATACTATGCAGTGATGTTAGTCTATAATAATATGCTTTTCATCATAATATGATGATCATAGTATTTTGCATGAGCCCACGACAATCTTCGACAGTGTACAGGCGAAGCGGGGCTGCGTAGCTAGTTGGAAATATAAAATAACTCTGTCAAAGATTATTCAACCATCGTGATTGCATCGGAACTTTAACTAACGTTTTTAGATTTTAATTAAATTGATGTATAATTAATCTCAGAAGAGTAGAAGTCAGAATTTTGACAATGAATAGTTATGACAATTAGAAGGAGGTTTAGTTTTTTGTTAATATAAATTACTAGATTCCGTCCGCGGCTTCGCCCGCATTTTCAAAGGAAAACTCGCTTGTTCCCGTTGCCTTGAGATTTCCGGGATAAAACCTATCTTATGTGTTAATCCAAGTTACCCTCTATATGTGTGCTAAATTTCATTGTAATCGGTTCGGTAGAATTTGCGTGAAAGAGTAACAAACACACACACATCCTCACAAACTTTCGCATTTATAATATTAGTAGGATAGGATTATCTACACAAAACAGATAACAAAAATAAGTGTATGTCTATTCAAAAACAAATATATTGAACTATGAATGAAAATGTTATAACTATGTTCTTATAAAAAGGAATAGTCAAATGAGGGAAAGGGAGGCTTTATTACGAAAGGGATACGGGATTCAATTTGATAACCACACTTAAAGTGGAGCAAATTTTATCGGTACAGGTAAGGCTTTTATTGAATAAGCTGTAAATATTATTGCTGCGTTTAGTCTAGCCGGTTTAATATGAAACGATTGACCTGGATATTTATATCGTGTGTAACTTTTGATTCAAGAATTATTAATTGTTTATTTTTTATGGCAAAGCAAGAAAATGGACAGGTAGTGCATTATATATTGTATAGTAAAATTGGAAAAAAAAATGAAAAATGAGAAATTTATTTGCCAGAATTGTTGTTATAAAGGTTTTACAATATATGAGAATTACGTCCGCACAATTCGCCAACGAACTGGCATACAAATATTTATGTGTTTTAGTAATATTTATTTCTAAAAGTAGTAGGAACTAGTGGTCGTTTATTTATTTATTTATTTTACTTGGAGCACCAACAGCTTATATAAACAAGATATATGTAGCAGTTAAAGATAAATACATAAAGCCAATTAAAGGTTCTCACGTATAGATATATATAATTGTATTCATTAAAATAAAATAATTTACACAAGTTTCGCTACATATAAAATTAATTCTACGAATTTAAACTTACAAACACTTATTTACTTACTAGATTTCCGCCCGCGGCTTCGCCCGCGTTTTCAAAGGAAAACCCGCATAGTTCCCGTTCCCGTGGGATTTCCGGGATAAAACCTATCCTATGTGTTAATCCAAGTTACCCTCTATATGTGTGCTAAATTTCATTGTAATCTGTTCAGTAGTTTTTACGTGAAAGAGTAACAAACATCCATACATCCATTCATCCATACAAACTTTCGCCTTTAATAGTAGTAATATATATTAAGATTTAATCAACCACTTTTAGAATCCCTTTTGAATCAATTGAATAAATAAAACTATATTTTAAGCCGCTTCTTTTTTCTTTTAATTTTATATAAAGGAAAAGTAAAACTTTATTTTTCTCTCCTACGTGTACACGAAGGTAATTCTACAGTTAGTTCGAACAGACAGTGCATTTTATTTTATTGTATTCTGGTCGTTATCACACATTGAGGTTAGCCTTTGTTATCTCCGCTTTTGCTTCGTTGTGAGGTTAAATTTATTTTATTTAACTTACAATTGAAAGTTCAACTTTGTAAATACATTTTTGAAATAAAAAAAGTAACAATAGAAAAAACCTTGGAAAAAACAAATATTGTGTTTGCCGAGCACACGTGTCAGAAGGAGAAACGTCTCCATGACGTGAAGGTATTTCCATGACGTTGAAATTTTACTCTCAAGACTTCTAAATAAGTTTCACTTCAAAAAAATAAGACAAATGGGCCAAACAACAATTAATTAAGAATATTAGAATTCTTATTTTAAAAAGGAAGTATTCTCCAAAGAAGTATGATATAATAAAGAAATGCTTGCAATTCACTGCTTTTTATTAATTTATGTGTTTCTTTTTATCTCGAAAATTATATTGTTATGTATGAACTTCTTAAATTTCCTACCACGTTGCCTGGTAGAGATTGGTGTGCAGCAATAAGGCCGCCTGTTGTTCAAATGTTTTTTTTTGTATTTTTTTTTCTTTGTTCTTTCTTGTTTGTACAATCAAGCTAAGCCACTATTGTGTGTTTTTTGGTTTCTCTAATTAGGTAGAATTTTGAACAGACTCACGGATATATATTATTACTATTTATAAAGTAATTAGGCTTAATTAATAACACGACAAGGCCAACTAGTTATGTACGGATCAATTTAATAGAGATAATCCGTTTAAAGTCTTGTAATAACTTCTATTAACCTAAGTATATTATATTCCATATAAGCTAAACTATTATGTTTATTAAAGTTACATAAATATATTGTTTTATTGCGGCTTCATTTGTATTTTGAAAAAGTATATTATAACATTTAAATTCGTAAATAATTTGCATCATATTTATACACAAGGAAAATAAAAACTAATGACGTGACGTTATTGCCATGACGCGACCTTGAAATAAGTTTCACTTGAAAACAACCTTTGTTTGTATGTTTGTATTTATTCAGATAGTTCAGGTGGTGTATATATACTGTTTGTTAGGCTAAAGACTTGTCCTATAGAGCAGTAAGTACTTAATTAAATAATTAGACGATGCAAAAGTTGCATATGAATGAATAAACGATTGAAAATCCTTTATTGCTATAGAAATAAAAAACAAAACAGGATACAATAAACTGAAAATAAGCAGGCTGCCTTATCGCTAGATAGCGATCTCTACCAGGCAACCTTTACAGTATTAACATAGTTCAATGCCTAAATCAAGTAGTTCAAGTGGATTTATTCTAAGGAATATTTCTAAGCCAAAACACATTATAAATTACAATATTATTACCTCAAATCTCATTTAATAAGCTCCAAGAAATTTGACGGATGAGGTATTATGTAAATTACGCTTTATTTTACCTTCACTTTTCGCCTCTTATCTCTCGAGTAAATAAAATAGCTATAATTAAAGCAAATAATCAATTTGAATAGCGAATATGTATTCTAAGCATATGCAAATAAAGTTCATTGTTTGTTTGCTGATACAGAATTCGAAACAAATGTTTATTTTGGTTTTAATTGTAAATATTCATTGAGTTATTTTGACAATAACTAGGTCAAAAATAGGTTTATCAAAATGATTAAAATAAATTGTGTAAGCATTGTTTTTGAAGTGTGTTTATATTATTAGTGCATACTAACTTTCCACCCGCGGCTTCGCCTACTAAACCAACTATACAGTTGTAAAAAAACCTATATCTTTTCTCAGGTCTCTAGCTATCTCTGTACAAAATTTCATCCAAATGGTAGAGGCGCAGTTGCTTTCGCATTTATAATATTATAAAGTAAAGCATTAATGTATAAGTATTTTGTAAATAAAGACGACAAATATCTTCTCCATTTATTTCCCATAAAACAATGTTTTTCTAATATATTCATACAATATATACATTATACGTATATAACAAGGCTTCATCTCAGATCGTGTCACTATTCCCTTCCATCGGATTATGAGTGAAATAGGGACTAGTGTTTACACGTATGCTCTATAAATATGATTGCGAAGCAGCTGGTTTTAATCAGAATTAACGAGGATTCAAATACTGTAGTAAGCTAAGGTTACGTTTTAAAAGGATTTATTGATGACTAGAGGTCCGCCCCGGCTTCTCCCGTGGTACATATTTCGCAATAAAAGGTAGCCGTATCCTTTCTCGGGTATCAAAATATCTCCATACCAAATTTCATGCAAATTGGTTCAGTAGTTTAGGCGTGATTGAGTAACAGACAGACAGACAGAGTTACTTTCGCATTTATAATATTAGTATGGATTATTCCCGAAAAAAAGGTGATCAAAACGCTTCAATACTGGTAGATAGACAATTTGTCATGTTTGTGTTAAGCCTGATAGAGTTTAATAGAGCAGTAGATGTTCAACCAGCTCTACAATTTTTCTTCAAAATCCTATAAATATTATCGTGTAAAATTACACACGGCTGCTGCTCGCCAGTTCTCTTCGCTTGAACTTGGCTTGACACGCTGCCGCTGCCGATCGAGCATTGTTGAACATGTTTTTGGTAGTATTTTAAGTCATCGTTTTTGATGAAAAGAATTTACTAAATGTTCTGTCTCGTCAGCGAGAAATTCGCGTATGTTAGGTACATTGAGTTATAGAGATATCGACAGAATTATTGAGCAGAAAATATGGCCTCGGGCTTCAATCAGATATTGGAGACAAGGTATACAAAAAAATTATTGGTTTTTCAATTGATACTATAATACCACTGCTTAAATCGATGAAGCGAATCGATGATGAAAACATCGTAAGGAAGGAAACTTTTGTGTTCAAAAATAATGTGCAGTTGGAAGAAATATGATAGTTAGCGATAGATCATCGTGACAAATGTCAAGAATATCTATCAAGTATAAGTACAGCTTAAACCGGCAACTCACCTGCCTGCAGCAGGGGAAATATTGGAATTGCACCCTTAATTGGCTCCTTAATTGTGATGTGTATACTGTATAGGCATTCAGGGGCATTTTAAAGAACAGCAGAAATTGCCCCGACCAACCGAGATTGTTCCAATATTGCCCTTGCAGCAGGTACGTGAGTAGCCGGCTTTAAGGACTGATGTATTTACCTTATAATAGGCATAGAGATTGGTCTCATTTAACTTTATTCAGGTATACGAAAAGAAGTACTGTTTTAAACAGCCAATCAATGGCACATTGCAAAAGTACACATAACAGTATAACTATTCAAAATACAATCAAATTAAATAGAGACATTGGTGCAATATCTAGTTATATTGATATTACATAAACTTGGCTTCACTAGACGCCAATTCTGAATAGATATAAACTTTAGTATTTTATGAAGTTTTGTAGGAAATATTTCCAACTGATCATTTCGAATAATATAACGCTTTTTGTCGAATTGTTTTTCTTATTACTTTGCTATGTTTGTACTTATTTTGAAAAATTGTTTTACGAGTTACGTTTTTATATATTGTTTATACTTATGTATTTTTCGTCCTGTGGATTCGTTTGCTTATAGTTTGCGTTCGTTAGTTGATCAAATAAAAATGTAATAAACTTTTCCTATCAGATGTCTTTAAGGACTCACTTTTGAATAGAATATATTTATATATCAATGGTATATAAATATATTAAATTTTCATCAAAATCGTCTTATTTCTAGATAGATAGACAAGTAGAGTACATTCGATACTCATGAAATGTGAAAATTATGAGAAGAAAATTTACAGTATAAAATAATACATTGCTAAAATAATTAAAAACCTAATATCGATATAGGCTTTCTGTATTTCTATGTAATCATTTCCTCTTCAATCAAGGTAAAAAAACAACCTTGGAAATACATCAATGTAATTGTACCAAAAATTTCCAAACGAAACCTCTCATTTAAGCCTCTTACCTGCAGTTCGTTAAATTGCTTTTTATTACATCATAAATTAATGTACGAAATGGAATAAACTCGAAATTATTCCATCAGAAACAACGTGAGCTTTTAAAAACATAATTTTTAATTTGTTATGTTGTTCGAAAGAAGTATTTAGTAACTAGATTTCCGCCCGCGGCTTCGCCCGCGTTTTCAAAGGAAAACCCGCATAGTTCCCGTTCCCGTGGGATTTCCGGGATAAAACCTATCCTATGTGTTAATCCAAGTTACCCTCTATATGTGTGCTAAATTTCATTGTAATCGGTTCAGTAGTACTTGCGAGAAAGAGTCACAAACATACACACACAAATACATCCATCCTCACAAACTTTCGTATTTATAATGTTACTAGCTTACCGCCCGCGGCTTCGCCCGCGTTTTCAGAGAAAACCCCGCATAGTTCCCTTTCCCGTGGGATTTCCGGGATAAAACCTATCCTATGTGTTAATCCAAGTTACCCTCTATATGTGTGCTAAATTTCATTGTAATCGGTCCAGTAGTTTTTACGTGAAAGAGTAACAAACATCCATACCTACATCCATACATCCATACAAACTTTCGCCTTTATAATAGTATTAAGATAAAACAACTTACAAAGGAGAGGTTTACAAAATGTAAGTAGTCATAATATATAAGTGTACGTAGGTATATTTAATAATAATCTTTATGCAGACAAACATTCAACTTTGTATACCTACTAGCTTTCCGCCCTCGGCTTCGCAGGCGTTTTCAAAGAAAAACCCGCATAGTTCCCGTTGCCGTGGGATTTCCGGGATAAAACCTACCCTATGTGTTCATCCAAGTTACCCTCTATATGTGTGCTAAATTTCATTGTAATCGGTTCAGTAGTACTTGCGAGAAAGAGTCACAAACATACACACACAAATACATCCATCCTCACAAACTTTCGTATTTATAATGTTACTAGCTTACCGCCCGCGGCTTCGCCCGCGTTTTCAGAGAAAACCCCGCATAGTTCCCTTTCCCGTGGAATTTCCGGGATAAAACCTATCCTATCTCTCAAGTTGGATCGAACTGCACATGGTGTGCGATTTTTATTATAATCGGTTATGTGGTTTAGGAGTCCATTGAGGACAAACATTGTGACACGAGATTTATATAATTATTATATATATATTAAGATAAGATTAGTAGGAAGTAGGATTAGTAGAATAGTAGGATAGGACCTATCGATATTTGCTTCTGTTTAGGTTATCACCAATGCGACCACCAACTTTACACGATTACTACATAGTAGGCACAAAGCAAAGTCTGTATGTATGTATTTCTATGTGTGCTTAAATCTTATTTTTTAGCAGTTTTCTTAATAATAGTTAGAGTGATTCAACAGGGAGGTTTTAGTATAAAAGTACTAGCGGTCCGCCTCGGCTTCGCCCGTGGTACCTACATGTTTAAACTATCCTATCTCTCAAGTTGGATCGAACTGCACATGGTGTGCGAATTTTATTATAATCGGTTAAGTGGTTTAGGCGTCCATTGAGGACAAACATTGTGACACGAGATTTATATATATTAAGATTAGGTTTTAGACGAAGCCACGGCTAATTAAAGAAGCTAGTTAAAAATATATAACTTACATAGTCATGTACATGATACAAGCTATAAGAAAATACAATTCACAAAAACAATTGGTCCATATGCAATACGTGAAGGGTCCGCTGACAGAGATTAGGGTCATCTAATAACACTAGTGGAATTGTTACGCGGTAAAATGGGTGGAGTTAGGAAAACAATCGCATTTGTACTTATTGCAATGTTCTAAGTTTGTTTCGAATTGAATGGGCGGCGTTGAAATCTATACTTATATTATAAAGCTGAAGAGTTTTTTTGTTTGTTTGTTTGTTTGAACGCGCTAATCTCAGGTTTACTGGTCCGATTTGAAAAAATCTTTCGGTGTTAGATAGCCCATTTATAGAGGAATGCTATAGGCTATATATCATCACGCTAAGACCAACAGGAGCGGAGCAATGCGGGTGAAACCGCGAAGCACAGCTAGTAAGTAATAACTACCTATAGATTTTTGGAACGAAGATAATTTATATTATAACTAGCTGACCCGGCAAATATCGTCTTACCCTCATACTAACGGGTATGAAAAATAGATGTTGGCCGATCTACCCAATCAGCACACTAAATTTTATAAGTATCGATCAAGCCGTTTCGGAGGAGTTTAACTTCAAACATGGCGACACGAGAATTTTATAAATTATCATAATAATAGTAGGGGAGCCCAGGATGCTAAATGTGGATTTACTCGAGCGTCACGGGAACCTATTAGAATTGGTAGATTAGACCATAGCGAGAAAAAAAGGTCCTATAATGTTTTCACTTTTAGCGGTGGGGAAGGGTTTTTTGATTTTTTTTAATTTAAAAAAGAAAAAAATTGGCTTGGAAATACTCAAGCGCGTTAGATATTGATATTTTGCATGCTCCAGGACGTCACTGAAAAAAAGTATACGTTAATCTGACGATTTAAGTGGCGATTTAATCGCTATGAAGAAAGGGTAAAAAATTAAAGTAATATTATTCGAGCGCGTCAGATTAATATATGGGGGGGTTAATTACAATATAAGAAGTCCCCATTTCGCTAATCTGACGATTCGAGCTCAACCTTAGGGAATTATTTATTTATTTATTTATTTATTTATTAGACACACCAATAATGTCTCAATTAATACAATTTACAGAAATACATTAATAATTATTTCATAAACTGAATTGGCCATAAAGCAGGCGTATACAACAATTATAAAAAAAAATGTCTTAAAATTTTTCAGTTTTAAAAGTCTAAAATACATAATCAAATTTATCATCCATTGACGAAAAAAATAAATATAAAACATAAAATTCATCACATAATTAAAAATTTATCAAGAATACATCAAATTAATACTACAATGATAACATGATTAAAATTTTGTAATTTTAAACATCCATGAAATAAAAAATATATAAAATTCAATTAAAACATGGCAATTCAATTAACACATAAAATACAATACAAATTAATAAAAACACATAAAACACATAAAATAAAATATGTCAAATACATCAAATACATCAAAAAATGCAACACAGTCACTGAATAAAATTTAATTATGGATTATTCAAATTTTCCAGCGGGGCCCCTGAGCGCACCCACCAACCATAACTGCTCATATTATTGACTAGAGGTACAAATGAATAGCTAAGGTACCGTCCCTTATAATCTGACGCGCTCGAGTAAATCCCAAAATCCCCTCTTGGCCTCCCCTACGATAATAACTAACTAATATTATAAATGCGAAAGTTTGTGAGGATGGATGTGTATGTGTAGGTATGTTTGTTACTCTTTCACGCAAATACTAGGTACTGAACCGATTACAATGAAATTTAGCACACATATAAGGGTAACTTCGATTAATACAAAGGATAGGTTTTATCCCGAAAATCCCACATGAATGGCAACTATGTGGGTTTTTCTTTGATAACGCGGGCGAAGAGGCGGGCCGAAAGCTACTATTATCAACACTAATTTATATAGGTAGGTATACAGTTTGTCAAACTCTTCACGTTAGTCCCTTCAACTTTACTTCAGTGTGCTTCAGTTATAATTGGTAACTAACCATACATGTATATTGTACATAATATATATCACCGCTTAGACAGATTTAAATTGATTGTTTCGTTTAATTATAGTGTTACAATTCAGCTGCCGGAAAGTTGGTAATGAAGATAAAACGATCGCATCCAAGTTTGCAGTACATGTAATATACTGTATCTTGTGTTAGGATTATAAGACATTATTAGTGCTATTTTTAGTATAGTAATCTATACTAATATTATAAAGAGGAAAGGTTTGTATGTATGTATGTATGTATGGTTTTCAAGCATAAACTACTCTACTGATTTTGATGAAATTTGGCACAGATAATATTTAGACCCTGAGAAAGAACATAGGCTACCTTTTATTGCTAAATATTATGTACCACGGGCGAAGCCGGGGCGGACCGCTAGTAATACAATATGCATATGTGCAGGTTCTCATATAACGTTTATTAAGATAGCTTTTCCGCGCGCGGCTTCGCCCGCGTTTTCAGAGAAAACCCCGCATAGTTCCCTTTCCCGTGGGATTTCCGGGATAAAACCTATCCTATCTCTCAAGTTGGATCGAACTGCACATGGTGTGCGAATTTTATTATAATCGGTTAAGTGGTTTAGGAGTCCATAGAGGACAAACATTGTGACACGAGATTTTTATATATATTTTACTAATATTATAAATGCGAAAGAATATAGAATATATAATATATATATAGAAGTCTCGGGTATTGTGTCTCATACAAGGACACAAAAGTGTCAAGTCACAATTGATTGTTAACAATTTAATTGAAAAGTCACAGAAACTGTTTGAATTAATTTGGATGTCCTAGTTTTGAGGTGCTCGCGATTCGCACAAAAGACTTTTGTCGGGACCAAGTGAAATTTTGACGCGAAAACTTGTTTTCCAAAAGAATTTTCTTTATATTCGACTTGTTCATTTGGCCTGATTTTGGATAAAGATGTTTTTAGAATGGCGTTGTGAGGAAAATTGCATTTGAGGTGTTCATTTATTACTAGGTTTAAATCCTTTGATGCAATTCTTTTGAATAACTATTTGGGGATCCGTTTGTGTCATAAAGGATCTTTAGTAAATACTTTTTTGAATTATAGCTTTGTTAAATATAACACGAACTCTTTCTTGACACAAATTCAATTCTTTCGTTTTCACCTTGGTTTTCACAATTGATATTATACGTGGGTTTGCCTTATCTTATAAGGAAAGCAGTGAGTAAAAGCTTAATTATGCCTGGATTTAATAAAGTCTCTAATTTATTTTTGTTTATAATACGAGTGACATAATGGTACCGGGACAAACGGTTTGTACTATAATATAGTAACATACTCGTATTTAGAGCTTTGATTTTTGATACCTACTTATAAATTATATAATACTTTCCCGCGGCTTCGCCCACTTTGTCCACTAAAACCTTCTTCGAGAACCTACTATTAAAAAAAATTCGCATCAAAATCCGTTGCGTAGTTTTAAAGCTTTAAGCATACAAAGGGACAAAGGGACAGAGATAGCGACTTTGTTTTATACTACCTATGTTGTAATTAAACAACTGTATCCTTAAGCAGGTCTGACAATACAACACTATTTATTTTATACGGTAAACACGAATTCATGTTTCGAATTACTTCGCATTAATTTAACAAAGGAACAGAACAAATTAAGTCAGGTAAATGAACAATATTCGTTCATTATACGAAGCTTAGCGATTAAGTTGTTTGTATCTTAACCTATTTAGTAGTTATTATCTGCATTAGTTAGGTTTATCTGAGTGCAAAGTTCTTATGGCAAGTTTAATCTTAAGTAATGGTTGTTGTACTGGTTCTATAATGTATGCATTATTGATCTAAATATTATAGTTTTTATTCTAGCTTAAGTATTTTTTGAAGTGAAACTTCTAGGCGCGTTGAGAGTAAAATTCAAGGTCGCGTCATAGCAATATCGTCACGTCATGGAGTAAGGCGACGATTTTGGTATCTTTGAATCTTGCTGGGCACACACGCTCTTTTTTTACATTCGATACTTCACATTACAAAAAAAAGCTAGAATTCAATCCTATTTATCGAGTTAATTTTATCAATTGCTTCAAATAAAAGATAAGAAAGCATTATCTTAAAAGTTATCAACGGAAAAGGCCAAAGAAGTAATAATATTTACACATTGAAGTCAGTAATTATATGTATGAAATAAACTAAATAATCATATTTCGTCATATCAAGCGAAAATATTTAAAAAATACCACGCAATAATACTTATACTCAGTTATTTCAACGTATGTTCGTCAATAACTCCGAAACGGGAGGGTCAATCGTAAAATATTACGATCTTTAAAACATGGCGTTATTGAAATATAGAAATTTTATTTCGCAGGCCGAGCAAGCTTTTATATTTTATATTTTTAACATGAAGCTAAGTCGAATAGCCTCGGCTAAACTATATTGGATAATTTATGGAACTGCTGTTTTATATTTTAGAACTATTTTCATTCAACACATACACGCACACACAGACAGATTTACCTAATAATCTGTGTAGGTGTACGTAAAGGAAAAAAAGTGCCCACAAGTACATAGAATGAATTTCTATTTTGAACTAAACAAAATATTTAGGTTGAGACTGTCTATGTATGCAGTGGTTATATGCTGTGAAAATGGAATGTTTCATTTAAGCAGTCACATAATGCTATCAGCCTAGATTGCATGACAGTCGATAACCAAAATGGTTTCTCTATAATTAATTAAAAATGAATCGCCAAATGTGTTGTTAGGCGTAAAACACGAGAACGGCTCGACCAATACAGATATTTTTTAACGTTCTTGATTCATCACAAGGAAGATTTTTATGGAGAGAATAAATGAAAAGGGGGCAAGAACAAGAACTGCTGGGGCAGCTAATTTAATATATTATGTCATATAACAAATATTTTATTCACTTTTATTATTATTGAAATGTGCTTTAATTATTCAATAATTCACAAATATGTTCGAAGGAAATGAAAAAGCAAATAAATGCAATTCTGTAAAACTTACCACGAAATATATTATCAATATCGCATTAATTACGGTCAGTGATTTAACTTCAGTGTTTAAACATATTTTCTTTGTATAACTGAATATTCGGTCATGTTGAAATAATTATTTGGTTTAAAATTTATTATAGCTGCTTGCTATAGAATGGGACTTAATTTATTGAACTACACGAGCTATGGACTCTATAATATTAAGTATAGGGAGCTAGTTGAGGGTTTCTTTTCATTTTCAAATCGAACACCACATTTAATACATAATAGTTCATTGAAATGTTACATTTTTTAGGCCTAACCTTGCGTTTCTTCTTCACCATCTTGAAAATAGCGGTCGAAATGGTTTTTACGATATATCTCTTAAACTATTTATCTGCTCATTTCATGAAATGAGCAAATCTACGATATGGCCACGACATAATATATTCAAATATCCGCTAGTTTAGATAACATGTGAAATAATCAGAAATAATAAGGTTTATTTTAATGTAACCACCTACATCGATAGGAATTTCCTTCAAATGTACTCGTATGTTGATGTTTATTTTAATTATTACTTCCAAGTCATACATAAGTATGATCTGGAAGCAATATTTTATGTATTATGTCTATGTGTAAAACATACCATTAAAAATAGTCTTACATTACAATCACAATATAAATAAAATAGTCCCATTCCCATCATCACAATATCAATAAACAGACCAACGGAAAAAATAAAATATGAAACGGGTTCCCTTGGGCAAGAGCTGGAGTTAAAAAATACTTTCTGGACGCCAGCCAACGTCTGATAAAATATAATGCATTTTAAATTCCTGAATGCACTACACTATTTGTATGAGTGTGTTGAAATTGTTTTATTTTCACTCCCTTAGATATGGAAAGCGTTCGTGCATCACTGTTTTTATGTTACATTCGATGCCAACTTGATTTAAAACGTATGGTATGAATTGAAAACTGTGTCGTCTCTATATTATATAAGAATTTTTGCGGGTATTTTTGAAGTGTAAAGTCTTGTGTCCCCTAGTGGGGTAAGGGGCAGATGCATTATGCACACATCTGTTTTACTTCATTGAGATATACATATGGAGACGACACCGCCTACATCACTTATGTTCCGCTCAACATACGCCTTATGGCGTAACTGCACGCTCATTTTTTATTTGTTTTAAAGTGAAACGCATCAAATATGCCTTCGTGTGTGTTACGATATTGCACAAATAATACGGAAAAGTGCAAAGGAATAACTTTTATCGGCAAGTACCTAACTAGATAATAATTTTTAAAACTTAATTAGAGCAAAAAAATGGCGCACAGATTTTGTTCGTGGTGTCTCCTCCATACGTAGTAATATTATCCCAATGGTTTTACTTATCGATTTTCTTTAGGGACACGGAATACCCTAATAGCATGTGATAATTTTAGTGGTGGTAACTTGGTAAGTCATTCGAAGTTCTACGACAGGACGCACGTCTTACTTTGTTAGGTTGTTACTTTCACGCAAATACTACTGAACCGATTACAATGAAATTTAGCACACATATAGAGGGTAACTTGGATTAACACATAGGATAGGTTTTATCCCGGAAATCCCATGGGAAAGGGAACTATGCGGGTTTTTCTTTGAAATTATATTTTACAAGTATCTATATATATAAAACTCAAAGGTGACTGATATAGTGATCTATCAACGCACAGCCCAAAGCACTGGACGTATCGGGCTGAAATTTGGCATGCAGGTAGAAATTAGGACGTAGGCATCCGCTAAGAAAGGATTTCCCGAAATTCTTGCGGGAACGGGGAAAAACGGGGATGCACGTACAAAGTCGTGGGCAGAAGCTAGTTTAAAATATGAGTTATTTTTCATACATATGTGAATAATGTTTACAAGTACATATTAGCCTTGAAATGAATACTGAACACGGTGCATATTATAATAAGGTTTCCTTAAAGCGATTATCAATAATCAAGTTAAATACTTCTATACTTTCTGTCATGTTGGAATTTTATCTTTCAACAATTTAGTGTGAAGTTAGTAGTTTTATATTTAATCCTCTTATAAAATTATATAAAACTAGCGGTCCGCCCCGGCTTCGCCCGTGGTACATATTTACGTTTTCTCTACATAAAAACCATCCTCGTACTTCAAGGAATATAATAAAAAAAGAATTATCGAAATCGGTTCAGCCGTTCTCGAGTTATGCGCTTACCAACACATTTTGCGATTCATTTTTATATATAAGATAAAATAAATATTTTAAGGCAGACTTTAACAGGCTATTACGAATATAACTACTGAAATTAAACATAATAATCTAAATATAAAAAAATGAAACCCGTTTCCCGGCATCACGCGTGAAGGGGTGGACCGATTTCGATAATTCTTTTTTTATTATATTCCTTGAAGTACGAGGATGGTTGTTATGTAGAGAAAACGTAAATATGTACCACGGGCGAAGCCGGGACGGACCGC
>CAJQZN010041986.1:131915-146171 GCA_907164685.1 Colias eurytheme | reverse complement strand
TTCTATTCTTTATAAATTTATATTTATAAAGCATTTGAATGCCATAAAACCAAAAATATAAATTTTACGACTTTTTTTGAATTATTTTAAAAATAATTATCGTCATTTATACCAATTTTAACTGTGTTTGTAGCTCCTAAATGGATTAACCGCTTTGTATACGGTTTTGTTTATTAATTTAATCATATTGTTTATATTTTTACAGAGATTTTTGCGCAAAAAGGGAGATTGTATCAATAAAATGGATAGTTAGAAGGGACTGGACGAACGTTACCTTACAAGAAGGAAACATGTATTATCAAATGATGGTAAATTTATTTGTTTATTTTTGAAGTGAAACTTCTTTAGGCGCGTTTCGAGGTCGCGTCATGGCAATACCGTCACGTCATGGAGTAAGGCGACGACTTTTGTATCTTTGAATCTTGATAAAGAAGTTACACTTGTGACACGTGTGCTTTTGAATCGTTATAACATATTTCTACCGTTTACATTTTATTTTTATAGTAAACTAGCTTACCGCCCGCAGCTTCGCCTGTTTCTAAATTCTAATCCATACTAATATTATTATAATTAATGCGAAAGTAACTCTATCTGTCTGTTACTCAATCACGCCTAAACTACTGAACCAATTTGCATGAAATTTGGTATGGAGATATTTTGATACCCGAGAAAGGACATAGGCTACCTTTTATTGCGAAATATGTACCACGGGCGAAGCCGGGGCGGACCTCTAGTAAATGATATACATACTAAAAACTTCCTCTTGAATCACTCAATCAATTTATTTAAAAAGAACCGCATCAAAATCTGTAGCGTAGTTATAAAGATATAAGCATACATAGGGACAGAGAAAGCGACTTTGTTTTATACTAACTATGTAGTTAGTGATATAAAGTTTTTAAAATAATTTTTTAATTTTCAGGCGGTGATGTGTCCAAAACGCGCGTCTTTTGAAGCGACAATAAAATACAATGTACTGACAGACAAGTATATTGTTAGCGATCGGGATATATCTAGGATATCTGCGTTTGTATTGTTTTTTTTACATTTTTATAATCCATACTAATATTATAAATGCGAAAGTAACTCTGTCTGTCTAGTAGTCTGTCTGTTACTCAATCACGCCTTAACTACTGAACCAATTTGCATGAAATTTGATATAGAGATATTTTGATACTCGAGAAAGGACATAGGATAGGTTTTATCCCGGAAATCCTACAGGAACGGGTTTTTCTTTGAAAACGCGGGCGAAGCCGCGGGCGGAAAGCTAGTGTAGTATATAGGTACTTATTTATAATGTTTCAAAACAGAATCATCATAATTTTTACAAGTCAGATAGTCTTAAATAATATTTTTATTCGATTTTTTTTTAATAATGTAAAGTGTTTTTATATCTTAACTTAAACTTAAAATACTAATTGTATTTTTAGAGAGCAAAAATTATATTTTTTCATATTTTTAATGCATATTGTCAGTAAAATTTATTCAACAAAGTACAAAACACAAGCAAATCCAAGTGTGCAATTTATTAATTACTAGCTTTCCGCCATCCATGCAGTACTTTTTGAGTTTAGCCCGGGCATACAAACAGACAAAAATATCTTTTTGGCTGCGATATCGATTGTAGATCATGCCCCAATTATTCTTTTAAAAAAAATATTCAATGTACAATTTAGACTACTACGATTTTTTAAGGGTATAAATAATAATGTTTATATATACAGGGTGTCCCACTGTTGGTATACTAAGCTCAAAGGAGGTTATAGTTCTGCATACGCTGAGTTCGTAAAAAATACTTATAAAATTCCAGACGCTCTTTTTTATTCAAATAGATGAATTCTTTAAACTCTATGTGTACACCCATAACAAGCAGGGTTGCTTGTTATGGGTGTACACATTGGGCGGGTGCCCAACTTTGCCACCCGCACGTGAGCTATCGTTTAAGATTATGTTTTCATAATTCATAGACAAAATGCTCGTATTAGCGAAGCGGTATATGTCGGCTGTGCGAAGCTAGAGAAGAAAACATGGATTTTCAGGAAAAATTTAGCAAAAATTTTTTGACGTAATTTTGTTGTTTAAGTATTTTTTACGTGATCAGTGTATGCAAAACTACAAGTCCCTTCGCAATACCATACCATATACTATACCAATAGTGGGACACCCTGTATATTTGTAAATTTGCAGTGTTAATTATAATTATTAATATTCTTGTTTTCAGGTACGGCAAGGAGCCAGCGTGTCTAAATGGAACAAGTCCGCATTTGGATAAATACTGTTATTGTATCAAATAGTCTTATTGAATAAAGTATTAATAATGTAATATTTGTTTTATTTAATTATAACAATCTATAATAAAAATGAATAGCAAACAAAAAATGTGTTGGTAAGCACAAAACTCGAGAACGGCTGAAACGATTTCGTTAAATCTTTTTTATAATACCTATTCATGAAATACGAGGTTAGTTCTTATGGGAGGAAATCAGAAAACGTAAACATGTAGGTAGTTACTTAAAAACATTAGTATTTTAAGTATTTCCTGATTTACTAAGGCTTGCTCCACCTTACACGCTTTTTATTAGCTTCACCTGTATGTTTGTATGTTTGTTTGTAACCGACTTCTTTGGGCGCGATTTTGACCCACGTTAAACGGCCACTACGACCACACTATTCTCTACTATTCTCTTCATTTAACTACTTTTTGGCTTTTACATTAAATTGAAATTAATATTGTAGTTGCAAATGGTTTCATGAATAGATTTTTTTATGTTAAACAAGTATCTAGGTATAACCTATTTTTCATAAAAGTTACATTTACATAGGTAAGTAGGTACGCTTAGATATGACGATAATCTTATATATAAAAATGAATCGCAAAATGTGTTGGTAAGCGCATAACTCGAGAACGGCTGAACCGATTTCGATAATTCTTTTTTTATTATATTCCTTGAAGTACGAGGATGGTTTTTATGTAGAGAAAACGTAAACATGTACCACGGGCGAAGCCGGGGCGGACCGCTAGTCTTATATATAAAAATGAATCGCAAAATGTGTTGGTAAGCGCATAACTCGAGGACAGCTGAACCGATTTCGATAATTCTTTTTGTATTATATTCCTTGAAGTACGAGGATGGTTCTTATGTAGAGAAAACGTAAATATTATGTACCACGGGCGAAGCCGGGGCGGACCGCTAGTTTTATATGAAATTGTGAAAAAATTAAAAAATTTGTTTACGCTCTTAGAAAAATTAAAATTGTCACAAATATAAAAACGGCTGTTACATTTTACCACGCCTGTGTAGAATCAGTACTTCATTATGGACTTATTTTTTGGGGTAATAGCACAGATGTACAAAGGGTGTTTATTGCACAGAAGAAATGCATAAGAGCCATATGTAGCAGAGCTCCCGATGAATCCTGTAGACCAATGTTTAAAAAACTTGGTCTATTGCCGCTTCCGTCACTCTACATTTACGATGTTTGTGTGTTTATATCAAAAAATCTGCATCTTTTCAAAAAGGCTTCTTATATAAATGATCGTAGTCGTAGGGATCCTAATAAACTTATTTTATGATGGAAATCCTCGACTAAAGTTGTATAACAAAAATTGTATTTTTATGTGTATTAAAATTTATAATCACGTACCTAATAAATTTAAAAATAATAATGGCAAATTATGTAAAAAAGCATTAGGAGAATGGCTAACTAAACGGTCTACAGTACAGTATTAAAGAATTTTTTGATGACGAGAAATAAAATTATAATTATTGACAAGCTAATTTATATGATATAATAAGTAATAATTTTGTAATTAACATTTGATAATTTAATTGGACCCATTGTTTTATATACAATTATAAAATTTGCATGCTGTTTTTTAATGACGGCTAAACATGTTGTAGGTACCTACTATAAGTAAAAATGTAACATCTAAAAATACCGTGTCTAACGTAAATAAAGAATTATGAATTATGAAAAAATAACGGAAATAAAACATATTCCGATTCATTTAAACTATACCAAGGAAGAGGTAGAGGCAAATAAAACAAATACATATAAAAAAAGTCATTTATTCAATACAAAAATATAGCTAAGTTTGTACAAAAATCTTACCAACTACGGTTTAATACTTCTCGGTGTGATTGTCAATAGAAATGCTTATAAATACATATTTTTAAAACAAAACAAATAGGTAGGTACATAATATGTATCTATTTCACTATGGTAGGTACCAAGGTAGGTACATACGTTTAGTCAAAAAATTACAGTACATAGTTACAGTTTTCATATATTTTCATAGGTAGCTTTTAAATGAATTAAAAAAAATACTATTTCTGAATGAACTTTTTAAATTCGTTACAATTCGTTACAAATGTTTACTAACATAGTAGTGTTCTGAAAGATAAAATATATCCTGTTTTTTTATGTGAAACACTCAATTTTAACTAATCTTAAAATTTAAAAAATTGAGACAAGAAATGTTAAATCTATAATTTATACACAAATTAAGCAATTCTTTTGACATTTTTATAAAAATCAATGAAAAGCGGGAGGCCCATACGAGGGTTTGGGCAACTGTTGCCCGTTGCCATGGAAACCGGTCAACGAACCGCCGAATTCCGGTGCATTGTAGTTATAACCGGATCCTGATCCTGAGAGAAATAAGAAAATTAGATTTTATAGTATAAAAATGACCCATAGTTAATATCTATTATCATCTGTAAGTCTATACTGATAAAAGCTGAAGAGTTTGTTTGTTTGAACGAGCTAATCTCAGGAACTATACTGGTCCGATTTGAAAAATTCTTTCGGTGTTAGATAGTCCATTTATCCAGAAATTTAGGCTATATATCATCACGCTAAGATCAACAGGAGCGGTGCATTACGGTCAAAACCGCGGGGCACAGCTACATCATAATTATTTAAAAAAAAAGAGCGTGTGTGCCGAGCACACGCGCCAGAAGTGAAACTTCTTTGGCAAGATTCAAAGATACCAAAATCGTCGCCTTATTCCATGACGTGACGGTATTGCCATGACGCGATTCTGAAATTTTACTCTATCGCTTGTATAAGTTTCACTTCAAAAAACCTGCAGAAATAATAATTAAATAAATGAATATTTCAGGACAATTTTCACACACGGCACAATCTGATCCCATACTAAGCTTTCGCTTGTGTTATGGAAACCAGATGGCTGATAAACATACATATATAATTTTTAAATAAATACTTATATAGATAATTAACACCCAGACACAGAGCAAACATCTATGTTCATCACACAAATATTTGCCCCGGATGGGAATCGAACCCACGACCTCTGGCTTGGAAGGCAGGGCCACTACCAACCAAGCCAACCGGTCAGTCAATATAATTGTAACTTACCCAAAACATTAGTGTTAGTTTCAGGATACTGCGCTTCTCCTTCATACCTCACGTCAGCGTGGTAACCCGTTTGCCAGTCAGCGTGGTATGATACTGTGAAATAATAAATTAGTTAATAATTGTATGAGGAATTTAAAATTAATTTTTTAAATTGTTTAATTAACAATTTAAAAACAACAATTTAAACAATTTAAACAATTAAGATTGTTTAAATTGTTTAAATTGTTGTAAATTGTTTAAAAACAACAATTTAAACAATTAAGATTGTTTAAATTGTTTAAATTGTTGTTTTAAATAGAATGAATTTTTGTAAAGAAGAGAAAAAATAAAATCATGGCATGATCATGACACGAAATTCGAGCCCATCTCTTTTATTTTTGAAAACTTATGAATGTTTAATGCGGTAATTGAAAATAATAATAAAAATTTAAAATTACCATTTTAATAGTAGTAAGTAAATCATTCTATGGAAAATATTATTTTAGGATTCGTTTGAGGTGTATTAGGATCCGATAGGGTCATAGTATAGCATTTCGCTTAATGGATAGGGTTCCTTCATTTTTTTATGATATGGATAAATAAAAACAATTAATTATTATACAAGCATAGTAAATCGTACTATTATTACGAAGGCTAGGCAAGTATAATTTTACTTTAACATAGCGGAGATTACGTAGGTAGTTATTAGAATTGACAATAATTTGGTAAATTAAAAATTTATATCACAATCTTTTTTTTTTTTTTTTATTGTGTGATAGGGAAGCGCTTGACCACGATCTCGCCTGATGGTAAGCTGAGATGTGGCCTATGATGGAGCGCGCTTCCCTAAAAGGTACCCGTTTACTCTTCGCTTGAAGACCCAATCAATCTACATACATTAAACTCGACCTACCAATCTATCACTATCCCAAAACTCACCAATCTGTGTCCTTCCATCGGGTAGGACCACCCTGTATTCACCCCGCACTACATTACCGTCGGACATCTCTCGTCTGTCGTAGTCGTTGCCTGATTTCGCGTCTTTCACTGAATAACCGAATTCGTAGGCTTTTGGCTGAAATAATATATTTTAAATTAAGTAATGTAGGAATATTAATATAAGTAATCTACTAATATTATAAAGCTGAAGAGTTTGTTTGTTTGAACGCGCTTATCTCAGGTCCGATTTGAAAAATTCTTTCGGTGTTAGATAGCCCATTTATCAAGGAATGCTATAGGCTATATGTATGTCGTGGCCATATTGTAAATTTGCTCATTTCATGATATGATTGGCCATTTCACGAAATGGTCGCATTTCGTGAAATGGCCAATTTAGTTTGGCCACATCATGATGTGGCTTGAGCAGATCAATGATAAGAAATCGTTTCACGATATGGCCAACTAAACGCGCGGTTTTTTCATGAAATGATCAAAATTATTTGATCATATCGTAAAATATGTAGTTACATTAATCATTGGTAGAGGCGCTACAGCTAAAGCTACACTATTCCTGATTCTGAGTGACATGCACTTTATTTTTTGAGTTTTTAGCTTAAAATATTTCTAAACCTTTAACAAATGAATATATGTAGATAATGAATGATCAACACTGGCTTTGAACCCCCGACCTTGAAAATTAAATTCTTAGACATGCCACAAAACAATTGTCAACAATATATGAACATAACTAATTATACATAATATCTATATCACTTAACCAGTGCTAAAAGATAACCTTTGGTTTACGTATCGAGGAAGCGAATACATAGAGACGATGTTGTGACTAAAAAATGTGTAATTTTTATATGTAATTGCGAATGAATAGAAAGAATTGTATTGTGATTCGAATACAGACCTTCCGCATATAGTAATGAATGAACAAAAAATGTATTGAACTACTTTCTTCATTATGTATTAGTTAATTTTGTTTAACAGTTATAAAATAGTATTTCTAATAGAAGCTTGGTCAAATCGATAAATGTAAATACTTTGAGAACAACGACTCTATGCATTTTGTTGTTCTATACGTTGAATTATATGAAATTCATATATCTATTTAGTAATAATTTGACCGCAACACTTAACGGGTAAGTGATTTATTTGTTATATTTTATGTAACAAGTAAATTAAACCTTGAACGGTTGGAAATATAAATTAAATTATCTACCAAATAATTTAAGGCAAAAATAAGATAATTTATTAGTGCGAAATTTTTCATTTACAGATAGAATATAACGTCTAATTATAAGTCCTCAAATCTCCCTTAATAAATCTAGCCTTAATAATTTCCTAAAGATATTTACTTTCTCAATTTTATAGCCTAAGTACTTCACTTGATCACACTAAAAGACTACATCCAAATTGAAAACTATAATCCATAATTTGCTTTTCAGAAATGCATCTACTACTCCTTCTCTCAAGTTCTTTTCTCATTCAAGCAGCAGTGGTGAAAGAAAAATGTGATGGCGTTACTATCAACGATTTATACCACGAAAAGGAAGTCCTTAAAACAGACATCGATAGACCGTACTTAATGACTGTAGATTACAGCACTAATACCCTATACTTCAGCTATAGTATTAACAAAGAAGACGATGTATTCAAAACAGCATTTATCAATCTAAATACTAAAGAATTTGGTGAAGTAGCAGGTGTGTATAACGGCTTCGCACAAACTGTAGATCAGAAGAACCATGAAGTTTATATAGGTGGTAGTGAAGGTATATACAAATATAATCACATGTCGAAGAAAGCTGAATTCGTTGGAGAAGCTGACGCCAATATATGGACTCTATACTTCAAAGACATTTTGTACTATTCAGACTTTCCCAGACAGTTCCTTTACACGCTCATAGATGGTACTTCTACGAGGTTTAAGGATTTAGAAGACACTAAAGTTGATCATTTCGTAATTGATAATGAAGATATACTATTCTATACAAATGCTACTGGTTTGTATGGACAGAAGAAAGGTACGAAAGACGCAGTTTTATACAAAGAGACTCAAAGTGATAGTGTGCGTGGTTTGACAACAGATATAAATGGTAATGCATATGTTTGTATGATGGATGGTGTTTATAAAATTAATAAAGAAGTAGTCAGTTTGGATAAAGTGTTGGCAGTTGATGATGCATTCGGTCTTGCGTTTGACAATGAAAATCATATGATTTACTCTGATGCTACAAGTCTCGTTAGACTGAAACCAAATAAAAATAACAATTGTTCGAAATAGGGGTTGTAACTATAAGCTGTGATTGTAAATATATTAATTGATTTTATGTGTTCAGTTTTATTTCCCTATTTAAAAAGTTACGCGTTTATATCTAACTCGATTAACAATCGAAATTAGTATGAAAATTATGCTCAATCTTGAATACATAATGTAGCAATTATGCTAAGTTATTATTTTTATTTAAATGAATTAATGGATAGCATTTTTATATGCATTTTTGGTAAAGAAAACATAATCTACCATTGTTATAACCTGTTGTACCGAAATTTTAAGCAATTTGCTCCAGTATGTACAACGAACACAATTAAACGCATTAGTAAGAGATGAGCTGTCCCAAATGACCTCCGGACGATTATGACAATTTTCATACTTGTTCACTCAAACCAGGATCGAGTCAATTGAATCAAAACGTTATTCTAACCCAAGGCTATAGGGTTCAAAGTCGACCAACACAATAAACCAGCAGCAAACGTAAATTAGTTTAACCTCAACCAGATAAATGATGAAAACATTCTCAATTGGGCTCAGTGCGATTCACATAGTGACGTATAGTGCACGAATCATAATGTACCTTATAATAAGTCTAGTGACGATCCTAAGTGTGGAGGCAAAAGTTACTGTGTACTTGACAGACTCCCCAATACAGAAAATTGGCGGCCGTCTATACAAACAGGAACTTCTGTCTGACCAATTCAAAGACCCAAAAGAGCTAGCCTACGATTCGTCAACGAGAAATCTTTACTTCATGTACATGGATGATGTTTTGCAGAATTCTGGTCGAGCCTACATAAATGTAATAACGAAAAACGCGAAGAAAATCAACGGAATAACAAAGAATAAGGCAACTGCAGTGGACCAAGATACAGGAGATGTATATTTCGGATCAGATAATGGTCTTTACAAGTACGATCCAGTTTCCAATGTGGCTACTAATATAGGTCTTTACAATATGAACATATTCAAAATTGTCATCCGTAACAATGCAATGTATATAATCGATGCGAACAACCATATGATTTACAAAATCTTCAATCTGGGAACTCGGGCAGTCAAAGTTGGAAACATGAAGACAGTCATGGAGTTTGACGTGGATTTCAAAAGAAATATACATTTTGTGACCATGTGCGGTGTTTTTTGTGCAGTGGACGGTGTTGAAGTTGTTAAAAACAAAGATTTGAATGTCGTTTATCATTTTCTAAGTGATGAAATGAAAACTTTCGGTGTTACTGATAGTGGCCTATATGAAATCGATTGCAGGAACGGTACAGCGAACAAAGTAGCAAATTTATCGTTCTTTCCTAGGAGTATAATTTTTGGTGACTATGGTGATATTTTCTATGCAACTGATGATAATATTTATAGATTAATTCCGATAAATTCTTACTTCGTTTACAATGTTAAGAGGAATTCTGTTGAATGATATTGTGTAAATAATAGAGCTTTAATATTTTGTATTTATTTTATTTATTGGGGATGTAATAAACATATTTTGATAAGGATTGTAATAACATATTATTGTATAAAATATTACAAGAATGTAAATAACACTTTTATTTATTGAATTTCAATTGAAAGGTCAAATATAAAGTTACGTATCTGGCTTCATAGAAAATATTCATCAATCTTCTATATATAAAGAGGAAAAGTTTGTAATTATATATGTATGTATTGTTTTCACGCCTAAACCCCTTGACCGATTTTGATGAAATTTGGCACAGACAATCTTTAGAGCCTGAGAAAGAACATAGGCTACCTTTTATTGCAAAATATGTACCACAGGCGAAGCCGGGGTGGACCGCTAGTGTAATAATAATTGTAAATATTGTAAGGTATGTATGCATACCAGGTTTTTTAAAAACGTATTTTGGATATAAGGCATGTGCGTGCTGATTCTATATATATTTATGTCAGATTATAAATATTTGGTCAGTCAAACGATTTTTCATGAAATACCTAATTTTTAAATTCCCAGGTATATAATACTAGGTTTCCGCCCGCGGCTTCGCCCGCGCAGTCAGAGAAAAACCCGCATAGTTCCCGTTCCCGTGGGATTTCCGGGATTGCGTCATTTTCCCAGGATAAAAAGTAGCCTATGTCCTTTCTCGGGTATCAAAATATATCCATACCAAACATGAAAATTAGTTCAGTAGTTTAGGCGTGATTGAGTAACAGACAGACAGACAGAGTTACTTTCGCATTTATAATATTAGTATGGATGTATAACAATATGTGCAAAGTAGAAATGTCAATTATGTATTTTTGTATGTATATCTAAACTCTACAAAAGAGGTCCATTGTTTTTTTTTCAGTTTTTGCTTAGAGAGGCAAAAATAAGTTAGATATACAGATAGAGCAGAAGAAAATCAAATTCCATAAATAAAACTATTTTAACAAATTAATTTATTAAAAATTACATACCACTTCATTGTCATCACCATGCCCATGACCGTGACCGTGACCGTGATTCTGACCGTGACCATTGTCGTAACCTTGATTATGGTTTAGACCATTATAATCTGAGCCTTGGTAAGACCCTGTGTGTGGAGGTAGATAGGTATTAGGAGGTGAATAACCTGAAAAAATATAAGTAAATGTTTTAAAGTGAAACTTTTATTACATCGTCTCAAACTTTTTGGTCTGTGTAGCGCATGTCGCGTGACGGTCGGCTGCCGAGTAGGTATAAAGCAGCTTGTTCGGAACCGTTCGAACAGTTTCACTTTTACCGTGGTTTCATAAAACCACACAACATTTTTTTTTGAATAAAAGATGTTGAATTGTTTATTAATTTATTATTGTTAATAGAAATTGTTGAATGATGAATAATTATTGTTGTAGAATTGGTTCGATATGAAAACTGAACCATAATTTTTTTATACAAAATTTTGCTTAATTTTAAATAACGCTGGAGAAAAACGCAGTGTACCTACGGAAAGCTTATTGATAAAAAAATTTAAATTCAATATAAATGATATTATTCGTTACTTGAAATAAAATTCACAATCGAGTGAAATTCAAACTCAAACTCAAACATTCATTTATTCAATTAGACTACTATTTAGTAGCACTTTCGAATCGTCATTACATAAGTATTTTTAACATTTACCACCGATTCGGAAAGCAGTAAGTACCTATCTATGGTGAAGAACCGGCAAGAAACACCATACCTAGTTGCTCTTTAAAAATCATGTCAATATTACATAATATGTAACTTATATCTAACTACATAATACATAATTAAATGACGAAATTAGCATGATTACGACCACCATGAACTGTAGTAGGTACCTACTTCCTTTTACCTAATTACATTTACGCAAGCGGACCCATGCGGGCACAAAGCGTTTCAGAATTCAGATACATAGCTACATTTTGCACTATAATACTTTTTATACATTTAAGCCTATACTATTTTCTATCACTTATCACTAAAGTAAACACTAAAAATTATAACAGAAAAATTTTATGAAAAATAATTTAATTTAATTTTAAGTATGTAGTTATATTGTAACCTCAATAAAAAAAGTTGTGTGGTTTTATGAAACCACGGTAAAAGTGAAACTTAGGCACAAAATTATCGTATTTGTACGATAATTATCGTACGGTTCGACCGTCACGCGACATGCGCTACACAGACCAAAAAGTTTGAGACGATGTAATAAAAGTTTCACTTTAAAAAACTAATTAAAACAAAAAAATTACCTGAATTTGGCGGTAAATAATTATTATTCGGTCGATTTAATCCATTATTGTAACCTCCATTGTAGTAGTTGACTGGCAGCTCACAATGTGCCAAAGTTGCTAGTAATGTTATGCTGAGTACCTGGAAAAGAAATAATAATATTTTAGTATTTATTTATAAACAGTTCACAATACCTGAATACATCGCCTGAAACTTTTTCTGCAACAAAAGGATTTCATTCACGCGTTCATACGAGCGAAACTGGGATAAAATTAAATGCCAGCATAACTTCATAGCTAATAGTAGATTAAAATTTATGTCAATAAATAAATAAAAACATATATTAGATTAAAATAGTTAGGTAGTTATTAATTTTAATCGTAGATTTGATATAATTGGTATTATCCTGATGTATTTTTTTTACGAAAAGGGCTCTATATCTAGAAATTAAGGATATTTTAACACAATAAACATACAATTTAACGCCTTGTCTATCTTTTGAAAACACTATCGCATGAAATAAAACTAATCAAACACCATATAAAATAAACCATATCAAGCCCTTTTACTGATAACAATACCTAGCTTTTAGCAAAGTCGGGAAACAAGAGAAAACAGCCCGATGAAGGAATTATTTTTTCCTCTGAGAACTGAATACAAACTATGGCCATCAAACATGCATTGTTACCACAGAAAGAACCATTAATTGTTATATGTTGGGCTTACATGGCGCCATTTTACGATTTTGCAAAAATAAAAAAATAAGTAAGTACCTACTTCTTTGACTTTTTTATTGAAACCTTAGAGCATTAAACCAACTAATGCTCTAAGATTGAAACCAACAATTTGGACGATTTAACCAAGGTGTGTATACATATATATTTGTTCTGTTTTAAATAAGAATTGAAAAAATGAATGATATTTTTTTTATAATATTAATAACAAAGTATGATACGTTATATATTATAAGCTTCCAATTTAATTACATCCCCACTATAAATACTTATAATAAAAATATGTATCTTTCGCATTTCCAAAAAACAAACTACATAATATCAAACTATATATACCATATAAGCCTCATCTATAAACAGTGAATGTACGCATTGTCTTCTAGGATAGTGCCGGTTACTTCACTCTGATTTATGCTACACTTACACTATGACCGTCACTTAGGTATAGCGGTTAATCAGAAATAGGTCCTATATTCGAATCAGTCTAAAAACAGCTCAGGCTTAAATAAATATAGTTAGAAAACACGCTATTATCACTTTGTATCGGATTCTGGATCCAAAGATTAAACTAAATCTGTCCACATGCAGGTGAAGCTAACCTATAGTAATATTATAAAGCTGAAGAATTTGTTTGTTTGAACGCGTTAATCTTGGGAACTACTGGTCCGATTAGAAAAATTATTTAACGATAAAGATAACTGATTCATCGAGGAAGGCTATAATAGGCTATTTGTTATAATATCATCTCGCTAAGACCAACAGGAGCGGAGCACTGTGGGAAAAACCGCGGAGTAATATAAATTTTAGCATTTAAAATGTATCGCCCAACGTTATGCTTAAAATTGGGGAACTTCTCGACAAATTCGGCAATTTTCTTTAGATGGAAGGTTCTTATGGAGAGAAAACAAGAAAAAGAGGCGGTAGAACCAGAAAACGTCTTCCAGGACAGCTAGTATCCCATAAGTAACTAAACTAGAGCCCATGATCATTATCATTCCTATATATACTATTTTCATCAAAACTTACAACACAAATTCTATGGCCCTGCCCCACATATTTCTGCCATTATGATTAATGACCCATACTAGTCGTGATTGTAATTATCCTAAAATAGACTGATAATTTGCCATTTCTACACAAAAACATTATACACCGGAAAGTATAACTAGACTATATTATTACGTTGTTATCTATACTAATACTAGCGGTCCGCCCCGGCTTCGCCCGTGGTACATATGAAAAATAGA
>CAJQZN010041986.1:103965-131905 GCA_907164685.1 Colias eurytheme | reverse complement strand
CCACCCGTTTCGGAGGAGTATGCAGACTAACATTGTGACACGAGAATCATCATCACTACATAGTATAAAACAAAGTCCATTTCCCTGTCCCTATGTCCCTATGTCCCTTTGTACGCTTAAATCTTTGAAACTACGCAACGGATTTTGATGCGGTTTTTTTTAATAGAAAGAGTGATTCAAGAGGAAGGTTTATATGTATAATAACATCCATTAAATAGTGGAGAAGTACTGTTATTTTTGAGGTTTCTAAAGTGATGTCGTAAAAAATTACATTTTTTCCGCTTACATTGCAAACGCAGGCTGAACCCTACGAGTTTTATCAAAATAATGTACTAAGTATTATACACATTGAAAAGGTCTATAGAAAAGTCCGCGATGGTATATGTCTATCTCTTATGGATAACCCACAATAACATTTTTTTGTCATTTACTTTTTACGAAAAATAATGGCTAATTTTCGATGCGATTTTAACCAATACAGCATTAATCCTTAACCAATTAAATACCTTGAATACATTGTTCGTTTAATATAGATCTATATGGCCCTTTACACCGTATGATTTAAGTGAATATTTTCGAAGATATTACAGATTTAAAAATTGCGGGACGTAGCGTTTGCGGCGGTACCGGCCGGCCGCCAGGCTATCTATACGAAGTCGGAGCGGGCCGCTATGTTTTTATATACAACGTTCACAGTTTTTCTGTAGTGTATTTAGTATCAGCATTGCACCCGTGCGAAGCCGGGGCGGGTCGCTAGTTTTATATATAAGAAGAAGATTATAAAGCTGAAGAGTTTGTTTGTTTGTTTGAACACGCTTATCTCAGGAAAATTTGAAAAATTCTTTCGGTGTTAGATAGCCCATTTATAGAGGAAGCCTATAGGCTATATATCATCACGCTAAGACCAACAGGAGCGGAGCACTACGGGTAAAACCGCAGTGCACAGCTAGTACTTAGATAAACTCAAATTAAAATCGTACTCATAAAATTTTAGTTTTATTTGTTTGATTGAGATTCCCCGCGCTGGCCCTCACGGCGTAGGGGAGCGTCCCCCGGGTGGCGGATGAGGGGAAGGCTGGTAGTTCAGCTCAGCTGCACTATCAGCTAAGGCCGATGGCCTCGCTGACCAACGAAGGGTGTGGTCCTCCAGCAATATGGGGGTTGTGCGATGGGTTAACACCCCATCCACGTAAAAAAAACCTATGTTACGAAACCGACACAAAAAAGTTATATACGATCTTCTCAAGTAAGTAAGTAAGTAAGTATTTGTTTGATTGAGGTCATTAGTTTCGATATAAGTATGTTGCAAATTATTATGTAGGTACATTAGAATGTTTTTTACAAATCTAGAATCTTTTATAAGAAAGCTGCATTATTATAATTTATTTGGCTCTTCCTGGGTAGAGCAAATCTGAACGGCTACTTCTTACTAAGCGTTAGCTACTATTAAGTATTCTGTGCTTATGTTATAAGTTAGTAAGTTTTGAATGAATAATAAATGGATGTTTGTTACTGTTTCACTCAAAAACCGGTGAAGAGATTTATAAGATCTTTGGTACAAAGATAATAGTCTGGATTAGCACATTATCCTTTCCCCGGGTACCTACTATGCGTGTAACCACACGGGCTCTACTTATGTTTTTAAATATGTATATTATATTATCAGGTAGTTGTAATATGTATGACGTAACGAAATGAAAAATTTCTAAATAATCGAGCGACGGCAATAATAATTTGTTAAGTTTATTGTGCGTGACAAATTACGTATTTTTGAGAGGAACAAGTCGGTTTATACTCGTTTTCTTTTAATCTACTGTACTCAAACATATGTAATATGTGTGTGTATGTTCATTTCTTTTATCATTTTCCCTAAGAATTTGGTAAATAAAAAAAAAAGTAAATTGTCAAATATTTCTGAAAATAATAACTAGACGAACTAGGTAATGTTTATTTTTTTACTCCAAATGAGCTATAATAGTATACTGTCAACCCTTTCAAACTATTACACCTATATCCTATATATCAAGTCACCCTGTATAAATAAATAAAATATAAATATGTAGTTGAAATTATATATGTACATACCTTGAAAAACGCCATTTGTAGTTTTCCAAATCTGTAAAACAAATTCGTGCTATATTCGTGAGCTTTTTCAAAACAGCTATTTGAATTAAATTATTTACGATTAAAATTTACAACTGCAATTTTCTTACGCTCGATTAACTTTAGTTTGGTTTTAGATATCAAATAAATCGTGATTATAATCCGTTAAATATTCGAAATCTGTTTCTAATAAAGTTATCTATACATGTCTATACTAATATTATAAAGAGGAAAAGTTTGTAAGTATGTATGTATGTATGTATGGTTTTCACGCATAAACTAAAGATATAACGAATTTTTAAAAGTGTCAATCTACAGAAAATAGTAGGTATACTGTTCGAGCAGGCCGTAGTGCGGGGGTCACGGAGGAATTCTACCAATATGCGTCTTGACGGAACACAGTGGGGTTTTGGTCGGTAGGAATCCGACATAACCCACGGCCGCTCCCCCGGAGGCCGTGGGTATCTATGAAAGATTTCCCCACTAAAACAAAAAAAAAAAAAGGCCGTAGTGCGGGACGGGGTAAAGGTGAATTTCATGTGATTAAAAATTAAACCTATAGTCCGACCTATAGTAGACTTTTCACTGTAACGATATCGCTATCTATGCGGGTGAAACCGCAGGGCATTGCTAGTAGCTATATATTTCTTGGAGTGGAAATAAGAAATGTTAATTTCTATGAAGAATTTGCTAACACGTAAGTAGTAAAATGAAGAAAAGTCGCGGGACACAGTTAGTTCATTGTTATAATCTTTATGTTAATTATTGTTAACTCTGCTAATGTGACATAACGTATTTGAACTACTGTTTTAGACCTATGTTTTAGTTTGTATGTAAGTATTGTCGCTGATCGTTGAATTCAATCCGTCTGTCCTTTAGAAGTCGGTGTATGTATGGTTTTCACGCATAAAGTACTGGACCGAATTCAATGAAATTTAGCACACATATAGAGGGTAACTTGGATTAAGACATAGGCTAGGTTTTATCCCGGAAATTCCACGGGAACGGGAGATACGCAGGTTTTTCTTTGAAAACGCGGGCGAAGCCGTGGGCGGATAGCTATTATTATTATAAACATACCTACAGGTGAAGCTAGTAAAAGAAAGAAAGAAAAACGTTTATTGATGCGTGTTAATGATGATAATAAAAAAAAAACATTTATTTTCACCAACACCGACATTTGATTTGATAAAATAACACAATTTTTTTGTAGAATTATCAGTTTAATATGCTATTACACTGATTTTGATGAAATTTTCATCAAGATGTACGTATGATTTTGATTTTTTTTCAGTTTTTTTTCAGGTAAACACTACAACTTACTATAGATATTTGTTAGTCATTCTATCGAAAAATCATTGAACATAATATCATCTCCAAATCCTATTTTAGAACTACACTTTTATCACCTATGGTTTAACGTAATAATTATTTAGTTATCCTTGGTAAAATAAACAATATGTGAAAGCATTTCACTCCATTGGATTGTCATGTAACCTTATTTAGAACTATAATATTATAAAAACTAGGCTAATTAGAGACAGGGGTTATCTTGATAAATCAGACAGACATGTGTAGCCTTTGTACGGGGAAAGTCAGATTGAAATCATATATGCTTTCATATGGGAACCCAGAACCCATTAATAATTCAAAATATTGGGTACCTAAGAACTACAGATATTTTATGTAAAAAAAAATTAGGTATCTTAAATTTGATCTAACTAAACATGATTTGTTAGCTTATGAAAATTTTAAATACATAAAAATAAATATTAGTCTTGTTTTAGCTACTTTATTTCAAATTTATAAGAATCCTTACTAAGAAGTCAAAATAATTGCAAAATTTTAATATTTTTCACTCTAGGTATTATTCTATTCGATGGAATTTTTAAATTTTTACAATATGTGCTCTACATTAATTAATTTACTCTAGTTTAATTATTTAAGTATTATGATCCTCTTCATTTACTGTAACTATTAATCACAAACATTACTAACCTCAAAAAAATCACTAAAACTTTTCGCGCCAAAAGCAATGCAATTTTCGCGGCAAATTCGGATACGCACAGCGGCAACGCTCTAGTTCAAACACACACTGTGATACAGTTTCGCGAAATGATAGTTTTATAGTTTTTATGAAGCGTGGGGCTCATCGTATTATGATATAGTTTATTAGCATACGTGCAATATGATTTTCGACTAATGAGATTTACAACATGCATTATGTATGCAGATCTGTGCTAATAAAACATTTGCGGCCAAGTGCAAGTCGTGATCTCGCAATGTACAGATAATAAAACGTTTCATGTAATAATTTATCGTTGGAAATTAGATATTTTTAGACACTTTAAGAATTTCATCCCTACAAGAGGATATCCTTATCCGACAATGACGACAAAACAGATTAAAAAGTTAAGATACAGGAATAAGCAATTGTTTATTTCCCTTTAAACGCATTCCTGAAAGTTAACAATAGACAGTGGGTATAGGCAACCTAGCGTTATTTTTTTAATGCAAACTTTTTTTCTTAATGTTGGCAAAAGTCATATATCAAAAATTCATTTTTTTTTGTAAACAGAGAACAGAATTCAGATCATCAGTTTCGTTAATATTCATTCTTAAAATATTATAGTTTTTGTTTACTCTTTCACGAAAAAAATACTGAAAGTATTTGGATGAAACTTTAGAGTAATATATGGTTACGCATCAAAATAACACGTATGAGCTATAGAAATGCTTGATTTTGCCCGCGGTTTCGTCCGCAGGTTCTAATATAATGGTGCGGCTACTATAAATAAAATAGGTCACCCACTTGGTAGGTATGATCAATGCAATATAACTTGCATATTTTTTTATTTATCATTTATATTGGATATAATAATTTAATTATCATAGTCATTCTTTTATATATTAAAACCTATTTTTCTTCACATTCAAATATCCGAGTATCGAACCCAGGAACCAGGAATATTTAGATGTCTTTTAACCCTATACTTGGCAAGAAATTTTTTTTTTTAAATTGAAAAAAAAACTTATTTAATATGTTTGTATATGGCTATAGAAGGGGTAAAAAATAATAAAAAAAATCTAATGTCAGTAAATTGTCATTTATTGAGTGTAACATATTAGATACATTGCCAAGCCCTGAACAATCAACACTATAAAATCTATGTATCTAATTTGCTACAATGCCAACTTTTCAGTGCCAAACAAATCAGTTTTTTTAATAAAATACTTGTAACAAAACAAAACTTAAAATGTCAATATTCTTCGTAAAATAACAAAAAATCCATACTAATATTATAAATGCGAAAGTAACTCTGTCTGTCTGTCTGTTACTCAATCACGCCTAAACTACTGAACCAATTTTCATGAAATTTGGTACGGTGATACCCGAGAAAGGACATAGGCTACCTTTTATTGCGAAATATGTACCACGGGCGTAGCCGCGGCGGACCTCTAGTAAAATATAAAATTATTATGTTCTTCTACAGACATATAAAATTAGAATAATTAACAGCCTTAGTACTTATGTTATTAATCTTAAATCTTAATGATTAGTAAATTGAGATCAATCAATACAATAAAGTAAAAAATCAGTCTCACAATCGTCTTTCAAATTGTCATTAAAATGCAAGTGACGCCTCAGTAATTGGAACTTCTTCAGGGTCATTATATCAGCTACTTTGTTGCTTCGCGTATGTTTAGCCCAATAATCTGTATAAGCTGGTAATTTATGAATACCCATATATTATACAAGAATTGCCAGAAAATCTTTGATATCATTTTCTGTAACATTTATTGAATGACCCTTTAATTGTGTGCTATATAAATTTGCAGTTTGTTGCACTATGAGAGAAATTATGTTATCAGAAAACAACATGCCGAAATATTCAATTGGGCTTTTCTCTTCACTTGGCTCAAACACGATTTCATCTACTTCTGCACAACCAGTAAATTTGAACCGATCCCATTTAGGTGTTAACCTTTTAGGTGGTATTGCTTTGCGTTTTACTGTGACAAGTTTAGGTCTCTTTGAACGAGTAGACGTTGAAGGAAAATTTGCAAATAATGGCGACGTTGGTGGTGACTGATGATGCCGCTTCAAGTTACTAACTCGCGGTGAAGTTAATTGTGAGGGTGCAGCTAGTACAGATGGCGATGAAGGTGATGGTATCGGACACGAAGATCTGGTCTCAGTTGCTAATGGATTAGGCGATAAAATTGATGGCGAACAAGGATTAATCAATGGTGACTGAACTGAATGTTGACTGTATGCTTGTACTAAAGACTTTGAAGCGACTATTTCATTGACCGCAATATCGTCATCTGAGAGAAGATTTAGGTTTTCTATTGAAGATGGCAATGATGGAGGTGGCGAACTGCTATCAGAGTAAGGAAGGCGGGAGAAATATTGAACTTCGTCCTCAGAAGTATCATTTCGACCAAATCTGATTTTGCTCCCGGTTTTGGAACAAGAGCTACGACTTGCCGAGCTCTTCTTTGTTGTTGCGTGTTTAAGTGAGAAATTACCTGTAAAAAAATAGTAATTTACATACATAATGACTACATTTTGGCCCCTTGGCTATAATCGATTTGGAAAACAAAACGAAATAGTAAATCTCTACAAATCTGGCAATGTCACATATTTGATACACAGCTAAAAATATGTAGAATGTTCGCTATCTAGCAATGTATCATATTTGCTACACTTGAAAAACAATGAAGATTACATGCACTAACAATTTATTTAGGTATTGGAAAATAACGTTAGTAGTTAGAATATATAACAAGCTTTTTAAATTAGATTAGTTTTGAAAACAATTTTAACAAAATATAATAAATAATCTATAATCTTACTTTGCGATGCGTAGACGCATTCGATCGGTCCACCATCTTGCCCTCTACTGACGATTTTAGTGTTGCAAGCACTTCAAAAGTTTTTATTTTTTGAGCATAAATATATTTTGTACCATATTAAATAATAAAAGTAAAAAAAAAACGTTAGATAAATTCTCGGGATTTTTTTAAAGTTGAATGTATCAAATTGTACACAGTACCAAGAATAGGGTTAAAAACTCATTCATCCGTGACTGCAATAATTCTCACTTCAATTAACTTCCCACTGTTTTCCTCGATCCTCGTTATGATTCAGATGTAACATCACGTTGAGGTCAATGTTTTCTGAATTTGTTGATAGCAATCTGTCAGTTATGATAAGTGTGGCCATGTAGTTATATTTTATAACGACTTTCCCGTAAGTAATCCACTTAGGAAGGTTTTTAGAGTATAATTTTGTTTCATACTTTACATTTAACTAGCTGCGATCCGCGGTTTGCTCGTCTCCGCTCCTGTTGGTCTTAGCGTGATGATATTATATAGCCTATAGTCTTCCTCGATGAATGGGCTATCTAACACCGACCGACCGATTTGAAAGAATTTTTCAAATCGGACCAGTAGTTCCCGAGATTACTTATAGCATTCAATCAAACAAACAAACTAGCTAGTCAAAAAAATAATTATAATATTTTATTCAATATAATTTTAAGTATTTATTACAATTACAATAATGTGTACCTACATTACACTATATTCTACATAAAATAGAACGTAAACAGATAAAAATTTATGGACACAGTGCTATTTTATGGCACTAAAGCGGGATGATCCTTTGATATATATTTATCTGATCCACTTTTTTAATATTTTGACAAGAAGCAAAACATTAACATGTCGTTATGAGCATTTTATTGTTTTCCGAGTTAAGTGTCACGAATGTAAATAAGGAAGGCGTAAAAAAACGCGTCACATTATATTTTATGACGTCATCATCCCATTTTTCACTGCAAGGACACAATATATATTTTCTTCTCACTGCAACTGCAGAGACAGGCTTTCTATACTTATGCAGCGCTGCAGCTGCGCATCAGTTGCGCAACTGCGAACTGCGGTGCGCAAGTGTTTTCTTCAGGAATTTAGATATAAGGGATTTTAGGTTAATTCTTCTTTTATAAAACCGAACTGCGAGGGACTGGAACGCCTTACCCGCGTCTGTCTTTCCCAAAACCTATAATCCGGATCATAAGGTAAAAGTGAATAGGCACTTTCTAGGCAGGCATGTCCATCCATAGACTGCATCACTACTTACCATCAGGTATAGGATGCTGTCAAATGCCTGGCTATCTTAAATGAATAAAAAAGGGTTTATTTAGGACTTTGGTATTTACATTAACTGAATCGCCATTGCGGCGATATGGTAGGTTGCATGTTTTTTTCTGATATTTATTTTTAAGAAATAATCAAACAGAATCTACACGGAACTATAGCAGCATTGCATAACAAATATATTGACACCTATCCTATTCATTGATTGAAATCGATGAACTATTCTCACTTACATTTAAACCTGTTTTTATCTCCCGTCACGATAAGAATTACTACCGCCTCGATTCATTATTCTATTTCTCTCACAGTCCATGCAAGTTTCAAAACCATGATATATGCAGATCGTAATTATAATGAAAGTATCAAGGTTGCTTCATTTCGTTGTTTGCTTGTCGGAAAACTTACAATAGTCTTGGTGAAGTTAACAATTGGTTTTGAACATTCTATATAGACATGCACATTTATTTATATAACTAGCGGTCCGCCCCGGCTTCGCCCGTGGTACATATTTCGCAATAAAAGGTAGCCTATGTTCTTTCTCAGGGTCTAAAGATTACCTGTGCCAAATTTCATCAAAATCGGTCCAGTAGTTTATGCGTGAAAACCATACATACATACAAACTTTTCCTCTTTATAATATTAAGTATATTCCGGACGATTCAAAAATCTCAACAAAAAAAATTCAAAACAGCAAGGTACCTACCAAGTCAAAATGAAAATTATCCTATGTAATTACTGTTTTAAAAAATGCTATCTGCTATATATATTTTTATATTTGGATAAAACAGCTCTACAGGAAATATAGTGCACATGTATTGACGCAAATCAAGTGCATTCTTCTCATATTATGTACTAGCTGCTCCGCGCGGTTTCACCCCCGTGGCTCCACTCCTGTTGGTCGTAGCGTGATGATATATAGCCAATAGCCTTCCTCGATAAATGAGCTATCTAACACCGAAAGAATTTTTCAAATCGGACCAGTAGTTCTCGAAATTAGCGCGTTCAAACAAACAAACAAATTCTTCAGCTTTATAATATTAGTCTTAGATATATTAGTATAGATAATAGTTCAATGGGACAGAAGAACGACTGAAACGTCAAACCCAGGACTAGCAGTAGCAGACCGCACTGTGACTTTTTCAAAGTACCTATTTGAAGGGTAGATGTATTATGCAATATACATCTACCCCATTTGTTTCAATGATCGATTTCCTTGGAATTTGTTTTGAAGTGTACCTAGTTGGAATTTATTTTGTTGTTATTTATCTATTCAATTATTGTTATTGTTCTATTATTAATGGTTATATGCAAATAGTAGAAAAATAATAGAAACCCTGTAACCCTCCTTTGTGCAGTCGAAGAATATTTACTGTAATTTGTAGTTTAACAAGCTGTAAACACAATAACTTTCATCGCACCAAGGTTTGATGGATCACGAGCCAACAATACTTAATTATATCATACAATGAACGAATCAATTTAATTAAAGCTTAAGTAATGATTATCACGAATAAGTATATTATAATAACGGATTTAAAACCAGGTCAGATGGTGTTTAAAACACCCATTTTGTAAACCACGCACGATTCAACTTGTTATAATATATCTACATAGTACTTACATAATACAATTCAAATTCAAATGCATTTATTTGCGAATGTAAGACGTTCAAAATACATAATAATTAATCATAATAAAATAGAGTTGCATTCTCCGTATTGTGCAGCCAAAGAAAGGAAATACTTACTGTCAGGGATTTTAAAATAAATAAACTTCCCACGACACTTTGTTTGCCCTGAAAAGATTTATCTTCTTTTTCCATTTTTGCAGCATTTTTCATTGGTGATCCGCTGTTGTTGGTCAATTCGAAACAGTAATTCTTTCTATAAAGTAGTTAGGTAATTCTTTTTCGAAAATTATCTCATTACTAGCTGCGCTCCGCGGTTTGACTTGCGTGGCTCCACTTCTGTTGGTCTTAGCGTGATGATATATAGCTTATAGTCTTCCTCGATAAATATGCTATGCAACACCGAAACAATTTTTCAAATCGGACCAGTAGTTCTTGAAATTAGCGCGTTCAAACAAAACAAACAAACTCTTCAGAGTTCAGCTTTATACTATGAAGTATAGATAACGTCAAAGCTCGTCAGCAATAATATAAACTAAAAGCTTTACGAGCATAGATTTATTGCAGTTCCAGTAACATAATATGTACATACAAACACACGCATAGAATATAATATAGGTATCAAATTCACATGTTTCAAGTCACTTAACTTATAACTATAGGATAAAACCATAACATGTGTTTACAAAAGCATATGTACAGCAAATTGTTACATTTAACATTTAAGCGTATCACAGCATCTCTATGGATGCCGACCGCAGATGTAATTATTACCAAAAGTAGGACATTACGACATTTGTGATGAAATCTTTTATTTTGGCATGGTTTAGGGATTGTAATGTTCGTTTGTCTATACCTTAGAATACATAATATATGGTCTATACAAAGTTTTCGGAACCATTCCCGATCATTATGTACTTATGAGTTATGATCATGATTATAATATGGTTAAGTTAATAATTTTCCGTCCCTTCTTGTATTACTAGTATCTGTGTACTATCTGCACCCCGCGGTTTCACCCGCGTTGCTCCGCTCCTGTTGGTCTTAGCGTGAATCGTGATGATATATAAGCCTTCCACGATAAATGGGCTATCTAACACCGAAAGAATTTTTCAAATCAGACCAGTAGTTCCTGAGATTAGCGCGTTCAAACAAACAAACTCTTCGACTTTACAATATTAGTATAGATGTATGTAGTACTTACTAGCTTTCCGCCCGCGGCTTCGCCCGCATTTTCAAAGATAAACCCGCATAGTTCCCGTTCCCGTGGGATTTCCGGGATAAAACCTATCCTATGTGTTAATCCAAGTTACCCTCTATATGTGTGCTAAAATTCATTGTAATCGGTTCAGTAGTTTTTGCGTGAAAGAGTAACAAACATCCATACATCCATACATCCATAGTCCATACTTACAAACTTTCACATTTATAATATTAATAGGATAAAAAAAGTATCCCGCCAAACATTTGCCTGGCAGAGATATTATATTCGATAGTCTTCTGAAAAAGGTAATAAATATTATCTATCATTAGAACCAAAGATTCGATGTCATTTCATATCAACCTACCAAGTACCAGCCAAACACTTGGCTGATCAAAACGGTTCCGAACATGTTCCGAACTATGGGATAAAACATCCACAATAATTAAGTACTTACAACATATTATATACTTTTGTACAAATTGGTTATAATTACTGAGGCAAAACTTCAATTGAGCAATTTTTAAAAGTTCTTCAAGGGTATGCTAAAACCTTGATCCCATACCGTCCTTCCAAACGAGATCCAATTTAGATCAATACAAAGAAATGACTATTATCTTTAAATAATGAGCTGGCTATACAATGGCGACGTCAAAACAACATCAAATACAATCAACAAGACGTGGATTACACAAATATTGTGATGTGGCCAAGTTATAGGAAGTAGCGATTTATTTTAGAGTATTATCAGTCCTACCTATGTTGAGTGTAAAAATTAAAGCAATATGTATTTTATAGCGTAATTTCCCGCTATAAACGTTTTAAGAAACTGATTACGATAAAATAAATAAATTCTTAGATTTGTCTTATCACAATAAGTACATAAAACAAATCAAAATGTGCCAATGCTGAATGCTCTACTCAAAGTACCTATTTAAATTTAAGTCAAGTCTAGTATAATCTACTTCTAGTATATTAGTCTAAGTATAATATACATTAACAGCGTGTGTGCCGAGCATATGTGTCGGAAGTGAAACTTATTTGGCAAGAACCTTGAAATTTTACTCTCAACGCGCCGAAAGAAGTTTCACTGTTAAAATTTATATGGAAGAAACGCTTCCGCTTATCGCTCGACCCGCTTATGATTTGCGCTTCAGCTTATAACTTGTGCCACAAATAAAGATAGCACAATAAGCTTATAATTGCGGTGGCCTTGATCTACATATTGTGCTTTTTTGTATTATATAATTTTAGACACGATATTTATATAATAATTGAGGCAAAGTACAAAATATATGTAATTTGTAGGTATTTTAGTCGCTTGAAGATGAAACCATTCATTTGTTACGCCATATAAATGTAGAACAAGAATGTAACTAATAAATTGCAATAAAATATTTACCATCTTAAGTTTTGAATTGTTTTTTTTATTACGGTGTAGGTATGTTAATGTCGCAGCCAACTAACTATTTTATTATTTTTTATTTAGTACCATTGATTGTATAGCGCCGGCCGTTGAATAAGGGGCTAAGCATAAATTAATAAATTTAACGGCGTACAAAGCTAGTTGCTATCACGTAGGTATATATTTCTACTTCTTATAGGTAGATATTTAATGAAGTTCTCTTATTATAATGTTTACATGCCTGATAAATTAAATTAGTTATGTATTAACAAAATATTCTCCCAAAAACTAAACTGTCTAAACATTCATAACTCTACATCACTAATAAGTATTTCGTTACTGGTTTGTGGGTGTACTTGTACTATCAGATAAAATCTACATTTGAGAACATCACATATTAATTCATCTGTCAGCCTACGTGCACCTCTAATTGAGTCTAGAATCTAGATAGATCTTGGTGCTTTTTGATGTATGCTTTTCGAAATATGTACTTTACTGATTTATAGCATGATTAATGCAATCTTTATCTCTTTTCTATTCGTCACAATGTTAGTTATCATATTCCTTCGAAACGACTGGACCGATTCGCATGTAATTTGTGCCTACTGTGTAGATCTGTTAATCGGCAGTATTTTTCATACCCCCTACGACCCTTTCAGTGATAAGAGTAAGGCAGATTACGTTTGCCGGGACAGCAAGTATAGTATAAAACCAAAGTTGCTTATTGTTGTTTGTCAGTCTTTCTCTTTTTAAGCTTTCAAAACTATCTAATGGTTTTTGATGTGCTTTTTATAGATTTAAAAGCGAATGTGATAAGCGGGCGAAGCCGCGGGCGGAAAACTAGTAAATTGGTAAATATAGCACACCAAAGTAGTAAAATATATATCATACCTATACGAAAAAAGTATATAGAATATAGATCTATATAATGAATGGTACCATTTAACAATAAGTAAGGATAGCAGGACACAAATACATCAGGAATCAAACTAAAACAATGAAGCAACCTTACATAATGCTAGTGCCATCATTTCCCATACAAATCTGAGATTATCGCCTGGGAATGGCTCTGGGTATGCAAATTAGTTTTCCGCAAAATTCTAATTACTATGTGTAATTAGAGTAGGTCAAGCGTGTCCGTTACGTACCAGAATTGGCAATGTAAATGGTTTAAAATTTAACGGTTCAAGTCATCTTTTCTTTATACCTATATGTATATAATTAATCTTGTGTCACAATGTTTGTCCTCAATGGACTCCTAAACCACTTAACCGATTATAATAAAATTCGCACACCATATGCAGTTCGATCCAACTTGAGAGATAGGATAGTTTAAACATGTAGGTACCACGGGCGAAGCCGGGGCGGACCACTAGTAGATTATTAAAAAGTATAAGTTTTCGTTTCTATATGTACCTCTGTGTATGTACCTACCTACTTATACCAGATTTCCTCCCGCGCGACGGCTTCGCCCGCGTTCTCAATGAAAAACCCGCATAGTTCCCTTTCCTGTGAGATTTTCGGTTGAATAAAATTACCTAGATCATGTCTTATTCTGGTTCTTTAGCTATATACAAAATACACAGGTACCAAATTTCATTGTAAGTAATCGATTCGGTAGTATTTGCGTGCAAGAGTAACAAACATCCATCCATCCATACGTACAAAATTTTGCGTTTATCATAATTCATAATATAATCCATACTAATACTAATATACTAATAATATTATAAAGAGGAAAGGTTTGTATGTTTGTATGTATACATATGGTTTTCACGCATAAACTACTGAACCGATTATAATGAAATTTAGCACACATATAGAGGGTAACTTGGTTTAACATAGGATAGGTTTTATCCCGGAAATCCCACGGGAACGGGAACTATGCGGGTTTTCCTTTGAAAACGCGGGCGAAGACGCGGGCGAAAAGCTAGTAGTAGGATAAAATTGTCGTATCGTATCGTACAACAATGGAACCTCTGCTTACGTAAGTGGTCCACTAAAGAATATCTGTATGCATCTAACGAAAATCTTGATCAGACTCGTCATGTTACAATCGAGAAAATAAACGGTCTGTGAAAATAATTTATGTTAAATTAAATATAACGATATTCACTTATACCTACTTATACTTATTACTTTTATTTCATTCAAATAACTGCAAACATAGGTACCTACCTTTTTTTATGGAATAAAAAAAAGTCGCTTTCTCTGTCCCTATGTCCCTTTGTATGCTTAAATCTTTAAAACTACGCAACGGATTTTGATGCGGTTTTTTTTAATAGATAGAGTGATTCAAGAGAAAGGTTTTAGTATATAATTTATTAGGTTTTAGACAAAGCGGGCGAAGCCGCGGGGCGCGGGCGGTAAGCTAGTAATTGAAAATTTCTTAATAATTACAGTACCACTATCTACATCTAGCGACGTTTGATTGAACCAATAAATAATAATACTTAGTATAATCATAGACTAATACACTCAAGGTATAATGATTTTGCGATAATTTCTGTGGATAATTTCATAACTTTACAAATGAAAATATATAATAATATCCTACCTAGGTACCTAATTTATTTTTTTAAACTAGTGGTCCGCCCCGGCTTCGCCCGTGGTACATATTTCGCAATAAAAGGTAGCCTATGTGGCTATGTCCTTTCTCGGGTATCAAAATATCTCCATACGTAGTATATTATTATTAGTCTGTGTCCATACCAAATTTCATGCAAATTGGTTCAGTAGTTTAGGCGTGATTGAGTAACAGACAGACAGACAGAGTTACTTTCGCATTTATAATATTAGTATGGATTGAATCCAATAGCATGCGAATTACAACTATAATATACACGCTTTATTTCCATCTGCATCCATATTCCATCGTCTGCATCATAAGAAAAAACGTAGATAATGAGATAGGTAGGTAGGTATCTCTTAAATGTTCTATTTAGGTAATACATAATATGGAATAGAAAACAATATTTTGGGCATTGATATATAAAGGTTTTTTTTATATCAATGCTTCTGTGCTTTACATAAATATTTTAAACTATAATGTAAATAAATAAATGGATACTTCGTGGGCACGCCATCTAGTGTCGAATAGCGATATTAAATACACGTGCCGGGCGGCTTCTTCAAAGGCACGCGGCATTTTATAAAGAAAGTTAGCTTCACTCATATTTCCCATATTTTAAAAAAGTTTATAATATTTTTTTGATGGTATTTATTACGATTTATGCCAAATATTAGAAGATTTCTAACAAATCAATTATGCTTAGTTAAATAAGCTTTTGAAAATTTTATAAATCACAAAATTTAAGAAACATTCTTTCTAAAATAATTGTTAATTCATAAATAATGCTAAAATCAAATTAAATCGGAATTACTGAAGACTTTATCAATCAAAATATATGATAAGATTTTTTTAAATTTCCTCCAGAATCGAACATGTGATAAATAAAAATTGTAACTACTGGTTCGTAGGACATATTCGCTCCTTTGATCATGCCGCTAGGTAGGCGAAAGCGAGGAAAAAAATATCATTTAATTTTTGATTTTCATATGAGAAGGTTGTGCTGGTCTACTATCGAATAAATTGAAATGCATGTGAGTATTGCTTTAAATATATTTGAGTAATAATTATAGGTAATTGTTTATAAATAAGGTAAATTAATGATTTATATGCAATTTTCTTTTACTTCCATGCTTTATAAAATATAACTGTGTACTTAATTTCATGTAAATTTTCACCTATTCCCGTTGGAATATTTTGTCTGTTAGGTAATGACTAGGAAATAAATGATGAATTTTCCGTTTTATTAGTTTTCGCCCGAAAAAAACGTTTGTAATTTGATACCTACAACTCTTACTCTGAAAGGCAGGTATCTTTTTTTGTACCTACTATGTCCTACTGTTACCTTTTTGAACCAGTATTTGTTTTAATCGATTCTTCTTCCTAATATTTTATCTACAAATCTTAGTTCTCAGACAAGTCCTATAAAAATCTTTTTTTTTATCCGTAAAGCACACAACCATGTAGGTAGTGTTAATTAATTATATAATCATTTTAAATTTCCCGCATTAAAATCAATTTGTTTTTAATTATTTATTTTAAAATATTTATTCATCGTGATAAACAAAAAGACCAAAACTACGTTCTTATTTAAATTATCAAACTATTCATTTATTCTTGAATTTTGGCATGTACTTGTAATAATTATTTATGCGAAAAAAATAAATTATAGGTACTTCTTTTTATTTAGTACTTGTTATGACACAAACACGACGATTGACGAGAAAGCTCGTAAAACTTTTCGAGTTGAGGACCGGGGGGCGGGGACGTAAATACGCCATTTTTTTGTAAATAATAGTAAAAATTCTCGTAATTTAAAATGTTATTGTAATATTTCAGGTCGACATGTTTCCGACTAAAAACATACTGTTTGATTACGAGGCTGATCAGAGGTTCTGGCCAAAATTGGAGAGAAGTGGTAAGATAGTATTTCTTATATCTTGACTAAATTATTCCTTAGAATTTACCATAATAATATTTCCTATAAATGACTCCCAATATTATGTTAATTAAACATTGAATTATATTTTGCTTACTAATTTTTATATGTACAAATAGTATACTTACAGTTAATCAATAAATGAATCACTGTTCACATCTTGTATCCCTGAGATCAAATATAATATTGAGCTTCTTATGATTTTTATTTTTTATTAATTATACAGTGATATGAAAAATTACTATACAAATATTACAAACAATGCACAATACCTTTTACTTAAATATAGGAGACAAATTATGTATTTTTACCAGAAGCCCATCAAATTTTTAATAAATTATCTACATTTTCAATTTAATATGTCATGTAGATACACCAGGTAAACTTAGCAACCCCTAGCATTTAAAAATGGAATAAAAGTATTCCATTTTTAAATGAAAATATAAAAAAATTGCCAACTATATAAAATGAGGCACAGAAAATTTCTTATTAATTCTATGCCCACAACAAAAATAAAGGGGAATAAAATATTATTGTAACTTAAAAATAAGTTATAGAAAGAGCTCCCATTTAAACCTACAGTACTATATGAAAAACTAGCTTTCCGTGGATTTTCCAGGATAAAACCTATTCCATGTGTTAATCCAAGTTACACTTTATGTTTGTGCTAAATTTCATTGTAATCGGTTCAGTACTATTTGCGTGAAAGAGTAACAAACATACACATCCATCCTCACAAACTTTCGCATTTATAATATTAGTAGGATAATTGGAATAGAAAGAAGTACAGTTAATAGAAATAGTCTAACCCTAAGTTATAGAAATAATGCCCATTCAAACCTGCAGTTCTATATTACCAACAAGCTTGCCGCCCGCGGCTTCGCCCGCTTTGTCTAAAACCTAATAAATTATATAGGTACTAAAACCTTCCTCTTGAATCACTCTATCTATTACAAAAAACTGCATCAAAATCCTTGCGTAGTTTTAAAGATTTAAGCATACATAGGGAAATAGGGACAGAAAAAGCGACTTTGTTTTTTACTATGTAGAGATATGTATTATATTTATGTTTCCAGCGGCAGAAGCCATGCAGTTCCATCAGTCTCCACTCCAACCAACACCACTCAGGTTATCAAGCTCAACCGACTCTAATTCACCGGAGTCTTACGAAAACTCTTGCGTCTCCTCCGAATATAGCTTCAGAATGTACGAACCAAGAAGAATGTCGATAAGCTCATATGAATACAATCCTCTTGACAATCAATCACCAAAATCAATATTCGACACGCCTATTGTCCGTCAACGGCCCATACTTGGCAGAAAGATCTTACCAGAACGGCAGAATACTTCAAATGAAGACCAAATGTGGCAGATACCAGAACGGCAGTATACTTCAAATGAAGATCAAATGTGGCAGATACCGGAACCCAGCAGGAATTATGAGTTATTCCCAATTGAAAAGACCTTTGATCTTTCACCACCACGAAACCCTACACCATTAAGTAACATGCTGAATTCACCTCAACCTATAAGAAATACACCGAAAGCTTCCCCGATAATGAATCCAATCAACTTTGATAGGCCAGCGTCATCTATAGGTGTAGGCGAGACGAAAATTTGTTCATTTTGTAAGAAGAACGGTGAGCGACCAAAGGTATACATGACTCATTGTGTTAAAGAAAAGGTTGGGAATAAATTTATTGTAACCTGCCCCGTGTTGAGATCTCATGTATGTACCCAGTGTGGAGAGAGTGGGGATAAAGCTCATACAATGTAAGTTTCTCTATTTATAACTGACTAGCTTTTCACCCACGTTTTCAAAGGAAAACATGTGTGCTAAATTTCATTATAATCGGTTCAGTAGTTTATGTGTGAAAACCATACATACATACGTATGTATGTATGGTTGACGTATGTATGTATGGGTGGTAACCATACATACATACGTATGTATGTGCCGTTACCTTATGTACGTACATAGTTACATACATACATACAAACCTTTCCTCTTTATAATATAAGTATAGATTTAAATTACCAAGCAAAAAAATAACTCGTATAACTCTGGATTATTCTTGTATTTGTATGAAAAATTTAAAAGTCTGATTTCTATTACTCATATAGTTTCATAGTACATTGCCTAGTCATAGTACAAGTCATACCATACCTTCTTAATTTTATTGAAGTTTGTTGTGTTTATTATAAGTTAATGGGACATTTCACGTGAAGCGGACACAGATTTCAGAGCCCGGTTTCAGATTTCGGTTATATTTTAGTATGTTACATCTGTATATTATATCCTCGGTTTGTATACGAAACATTTTTGCATTTAGAAGCTTTAAAACATTACAATCAATATAATTTAACTATTATTTTAAATCATATGGTTATTTCTAATATCAACCATTTTCATTATTATAAATCACATATGTATTTCTAATATCGACAATCTTTTTCAGTACTTACTGTCCTGTTCTACGCAACTGTAACAATGGGAAGCCGCTACAGTCGACAACCATCACTTTGAAGAATACACGCGTTCTTAGTAATGGTAGGAGACGCTACTAAACTAATATGGTACATTAGGGTAATTCCGGATGACAGGGTAAATACAATAATTTTAAATTAATATGTAACTAGTGATATATTAAACAAATATGAATGCTATTATTAACAAATCCGATCATTTTCATGCTATACCGTCACAATACTCACAATAAAACGATGCTATGAAGTGGTATTCACAATTTTCCGAAATTTCCCCTCATCCGGAATTCCTTGAATGCACTAAGTATATTACATATAATATAATTAAGCTCTGATGTTTACGAATTATTAACTATAATCATTTCCTAATATTTTAATTTTTAAAGTTTTGACTGAATATTAGACTGTGTTATATGAGAATTTTATGATATCATGTTAAATTTTAAATATTGTTGTTGGATTTTAAACTTACCATGCAATTTTCAACATCAACAAAGTACAGTAAGATCAAACCTGAGTTATAAGCTTCGTTTCATGTATAATATATTTGACATATAATTCTGTAAATCCAAATCACCTTTTAAACAGGCCCAAATTTATTGACTGAAAAATAAGAAAAAGACTTATATACAATTTACATTATATTTTTAACAGGGACCAGGTACTGCTAATGAAAATAACTGTACATAATTAGTACTACCCTCATATTTCTAATTTTTGACGTCATAATGTAAATAATTAGTGTGTGATTACTTTTTCACTATGAATGACAAATTACATTTTAATCAATCACATTCTGACTAATTTAAATAAAGATAAAAGAATACCAATATTTATCAAAAATCCATATTTCTTACATAACCATTTTTATTTTATTTTGCTTAATTTTAATTTTTAACTTTGACTACCTACATTTAAAATAATCATGATTATTTATAAAAGTAATAATTAATATACGTATTTATGTGTGAAAAATATCAGAAAAGCATACAAATTTCTTTTGCTGATCATGCGACTATCTTGTACAATATCTAGTTTATAATTTTTACGATTTTGCTTGAACAAATTTATTTTTTTAATAAAAATATATACACGCTCTATTCTATTATGTATGATGACTAATTTATATTAAGATAATCGAAAATCCACATTTTAATACCTACTTTGACAAATTTTAATTAAACTACAGATTAATATCTATCATTGACTAAAATAATTAAAATGATCATTGCTTGCGTATTTTGTTATAATATAGAACAAAATATTTTCACCAACAAAATTATTCTGTTAGGACTTAGGGTGCTTTTTCACCAGAGATGTACGGGGATGGGATGCAAGGGAAGTGTTTGTAAGGCGCGGGACAGACACAAGCGGCGCGGCGCGCATCGGGTGCAAAATTTTATATTAAAATCAGCATCGTCACGTAATTGACGCATTTTTATGTGAATGTATACGCCTCAGGCGTACTGACGGCGCAACCGTGGCGTGCCGTCTCGACGCCTTTCCAAAGTTCTTTCTACAAAATGTATAAGAATGACGTGGTGCAAAACATATTCAAGAGGTGCGCTTATGGCACGCCCGCGCCCGCGTCGCTTGTGTTTGACCCGCGCCTAAAGCACCAATCATATCGCTTCATTTAGTGAAGCGTTTATTACTTTATTGTTTGATACTTTTGTTTATTTACAAACACATTTCTCGCTAACTTCTCTGGTGGAAGAATAGTCAAGTCTAAACAGAACCTTTGACTATAAAACAAAGAAAATTGTATTTATTTATAAAAAATAAGTATTTTGACTTTCTTTATATGAATATCATATCTATTCTTTGATAGCTTTTTTTACTAGTTGGGGAAAATATTTTTCATTTTAGTCTCTTTCATTTCTCTCATTTTATTATATTTATAATTTATACATACATTTTGGAAACATTTTTTTATTATATTATGTATATATTATTTTGCATGTGACTAAAAGACAATTATGAGGATTAGGATTTAGGATATATTGACGAAAATGAATATCTTTCTTTTTGTGTGACTGTCTCAATTTAATTAAGTATTATTAAAGTTAAGTAACTTTTGAACATGACTAGTACGTAAGTTTTAATTTTTCTTAATTATTCCTAAATTACGATAGGTCCTTTTTTTAATTGCATTGATCTCAAACATATTTATTATAAAATTGTTTTAAAATAGAAAATAGAAAATATATTATGACTAGGTATTTGATAGTAACTTCTTTATCTACTATTATAACAATGCTATTGTTAAAAAACATAATTTCGGGTAAACGGGACTAGGAACTGTGTTTTTTATTACGTTTAAAAATAAAAAAATTTTAAATAAATCTTTTTTAAAAGGTTGTTAACAGCTGTAAGTAACAAAATTATGCAAAAAAAAATATGTGAGCTATTTTTTTAAACTCAAATTTGTATGTATAAAAAATATTGAATTATGCCGTGTTAAATTGTGTCAACTAAATAACGGAATGCTGATGAATTTTTGGGTGATTATAGTTTTTAAGATGAATTACTAATTAGATTTTATGTAAATTAAGTTTTAATTCTAGTATTAAGGTTGATTGAAAAGAAAAATTTTGTTATGTTTTGAAAATTAATGATTTTTGTTTGTTTTCTTTGATAGATAAGTAAGTACTGTTTTGTTTATTATGTAATTAAGATTTCAATATTAACTTTTTTAACTCAAAAATACTTATTGCTACTGTAATTAAAGGTATTTCTTCATTCAAATACCTATTTTATAAGTAATGTTTTCTTTATTCTCGAGAATACTGTATGCAGTATGATTGTCAAATAATATTGAATTGATACGGATCCTATTGTTCTTTAATATGATTTAAACTTTGTAAAATTATATCGTACATTTCACTAATAATTTAGTAATAACCTACTAAGTAACTAGGCAGAATTGTAACTGAAAAAATTTTGAATTTTTTTTCTAATGACACGAATTAACTAACTAAGTATTCAGTGTTTAAATTATTTGTATTCATATTTTTCCTTATAAATTTTAAGGTACGTCACGTACATATTGTTTTTTATAAAAATATATTTTTAACGAATTACAATCTACTTTTATTTTCCTTCTCCTTTTCAATACACGTTTTTTCTTACATAAACACCCTATTGCTACACACAACTAGGTAATTATTATGGGTATAGGCGTAGTACTATTAAGTACATATATTGTATTCTGTGGTAATTGGGTAGATGGGTAGGTACTTATATCATAATAAAAGACTAGATGATAGATTAATGTTTTCCTTCACTTACCACTACTTAATTATTTTAATTAACACAACAAGAAGAAATTGTTAGATATCTACGCAGAACATGATTTGAAATGGTTTTTTGAGATTTAAATGAAAGTAGCTTTTACCCTAAGCTTTTACCCTAGTCGATTCTTTAAAATGATAAAAAGCGAGGGAAATTCGTATTTGGAAATTGGAATGTTTTTTTTATTCAGATCATAAATTCAATGGCCAGTGCTATATGCCTATATAGGAACCTACCTACTCTTCTAGCTTTTTTTTATATAGAACAATACCTACATACCTACCTACCTATTATAAAATAGAACTTATGTACATATCCTAACCTGCCATAGGTATAAATCGCTGATCAGGTAAACCTACAAAAACAGCATACCTATTAGCTACCTATATGGTACTTACGTACCTACCTACCTTATTTATAGTGGGGAAATCTACCTAAGTACTTAGGTACTTAATTTATATTTTGCCGAATTTCTAAATTTTTTTTAAGCTCATCGTAAAAATCAAAAGCATTTGAGACTGACTTTGAAGATGAATTTTATACAACATATTCACGATATTTGCCAAAATAAAACGTATTCAAATAATTCAATAGTAAAATCTTTGTACGTAACTGAAATTGTGCTCTATTTTTAGTTTGGCTTCATGGCCGAAATAGTTTCAGAAATAACATAAGTTTCTTTTGTACAGTGAAATCTGCACGTGTAACATGCTTAATACGCATATATAAATGTGTTCTTGTATGATTCAGTATTTTGTGTGATTGTGTTTAGTTACCTAGTTAGTTTTAAAAAAATAAAACAAAATGCCAGCTTACGATTGGTTTGTTGATACTGAAAATTTGCCCGTGATGCGAATTGTTACCCCGCGAAATGTTGATATGTGCGGGTTGTATGGAATGTAAGTATTCATGAATTAAATGTTTATGTTATTTCATTAAAATAATGCTTTGCTCAATGCTCATATAAAATTAAATGTTTTAAAATTTAACATAAATTAATTATTTTAATTTTCGTAATTCGTATCACCTCGTTTGCATTTACAATACCTTGTTCAACTGCTAGCAAACGATTGTTCGATTATTGGATAAGTTTCTTTTTTTTAAGAAAGACTATATTATGAGCTAAGATTCTCTGTCTACGGCTAAGATTATGAGCGTAGATAAATATTATATGAATATAATCTACTAAGTCTCTGTTTATAAAATTACAAACACGCAAATCAACAAATGGCTAGCATTTACAAGTACCGTTTCGTATTACGAATCAACGCCACTGTCAATTATTCGTTTGACAGTTGAAATATTTTCTGTGTTTTCTTCAAAACGTCAATTTTCCTGGACCCACCGTGTATGGACGGATCTATCTAAATTCTTGTGATGAAATAATAAACTTAAAAAAATGAGTACGACATCGACAAAAAGAATATCAGAAACGCCGGGCAGTGGAGCGTCCTCAGCTAATGTTGCAAAAACGGGTGATGACGATTATAGTACAACACCAGAATTTATTTACGGCGGGCCGTTTATTAAAGTTGAAAAACCCAGTCCGTTCATAAATACAGCGACTCCAATTAATTTGCAGTTGCAAGGGACGTTCAAAAAGTACGTATTCTATATTTCATTTTATTGTATATTTTAACATTGAAACCAGTGGGCCTAGAGTAGTATAAATATTTTTGAACTAAGTTTAAATTATACGAAATCGTACTTTATTTGAAAATGTTCAGCAATGAGCAAATATTTTTATTTCTTATTAGAAAATATGTAGTCATTATTCTATTTGTTTGTTATTATATGTATAAAGTATAAACTAAATTAGTGGAGAGTTTTTCGCAATTATGAAGCCACAAATATTGAATATTTTAATAACTATATTTTAATAATTAAAACAGCAAATAATCTAGATCACAACTCACAAGTAGTGGTTGAAGCTTTCAGTTTAGCTTGTTTACAGTTAACGGTTTAAAATTTAATAAAGAAACCTTTAATTTACAAGTTTTACAATCATCTACACTAAGTCAATACGAACAGACTGCGTGAAGCATTTTATATATAGAGATAATGACAAGATTTTGTACATGCAATATTTTTTATTCAAAATATTATTAAGTATATTCTGGGGCCGTATTATGACCTTTTAAAAAACCATTCAAGTTTCAGGCAATTTACATCTGTTTGTATTATAATACACATATATTAGACTTACTACAGAATGGTTTACATGTCTATACCAGGCGTTACCTTTTTACAGTGCCGTTCTAAAATAAGATTAACGGTTTTAGAGGAAAGTTGCGGTTTTCTTTTTTAAATTTCTTTTGTATAAAAAACACATTTAACCCATTGAGCCCCGAATGGCCCGATCGGTCCACGACACAATAGATTTTCAATTGTGTCTGTGATTCCGGGGCCTGAGTTATTAAATAAAGTTCCTACACATAAATTTACGATGGACCATGAACTCAAAGAAAAATAACGTATTATTAACATATAATAAGATTGTTTCTGCGTTCCATTATGAAGTATATAATATGTAATCATAATGGCGTTTATAAAATCTATCATTAAGAATAACGTTTTCGGACGAAACTCGTGGATTTATAAAAAAAGCTGGTTTAGCGGGAGTTCCATTTTCAAATTCTGAATTTCTATTTTTAAAAGTAATCAAGATTTTATTTAAATTATAATGTTATAAGAGTGGCGTATTTTTAGTGCTTTTTTGCGCTTGAAGTCAATTTGCGGACACTTCGTATTATTATTATTAAAGTGTTTTTTTTTTGTTTTACGTGAGTTTCACAAAACGTACTTTTTATTTCACGTCATTTAGTTCGGTGAGCGAGGTAAATTCCAATCGTAGGCGGCGCGTTACCCTGTTGCAATTGGAAGCTTTGTTGGAATTTGTGAAAACCCATAGAGATATTGCTATGGGTTATAATAAAACTGCTCAAGCGCGTGAGGATTCAAAGAGAATGTGGGAAAGTGTCGCTGCGTCTTTGAATGCTAAAGGACCAGGTGCAGAGAAAAGTTGGAAGGAATGGTCTAGTGTAAGTATTTTCAAAATATTTTATAAATGTTTTGTATATAGGTATTAACTATATAACTTAAGTTACGTATTTACAATTAATAGAAGTGTCTAAGTGAATAAGAGCTTCTACATGTAGTGATGATATTTTAAAGGAAGCTAAATAAATTATAAATATTTATATGTATAAATAAAGCTAAAACAATAAGTGATTTACATAAAGCATGAAATTCATTTGTATATTGCTTAAATTAAGTATACACTAAACATACTAAACCAAATTCATTGTTATAAATAAGGGGAAGTAAAAAAATACAGTATAAAAATATTTTTTTAGTATTGGGTCGACTACAAATCCAAGTTAAAGAGGAGGGTGGCAGCGGTTCGACGTTCCTTCAGCACTGGAGCAAGGGAGGCACCCTTGACTGAGATTGAATTAAAATTCCTCGCTTTAATAAGTGAAAACAAAGCCGCTAGCTTGTCTAACACTCAGGTTGACACACTCGTGAGTTCTATATAATTATTATTGTGTACTAGCTGCGCCCCGCGGTTTCACCCGCAGCAGTGCTCCGCTCCTGTTGGTCTTAGCGAGATGATATATTATATTTATAGCCTATAGCCTTCCTCAATAAATGGGCTAACGCCGAAAGAATTTTTCAAATCGGAGTAGTTCCTGTGATTAGCGCGTTCAAACAAATTCTTCAGCTTTCTTATATAAGTATAGATTATTGTGTCTAAGCACTGTTGATGTTCAAACAATTGTCAAAATTAGGGTAACGTTAATTCATAGTAAAAACTAATTTCAGGCTGCAAATACAGACAAAGGAGAAACTAGTGTTTCACAACGTGAGGCAATACTGCGTCAAAAGGTGGAGGTATCATCTGAGGAGGAGGTACTATCTGAAGATGAGATGCCACCTGATGAGATGCCACCTGATGAGATGCCATCTGAAGAGATGCCATCTCATGAGATGCCATCTGATGAAATGCCATCTGAAGAGATGCCATCTCAAGAGGAGGTACTATCTCAAAAGGACGAACCATCTGAGGTAAAATCGGAGGAGATACCATCTAAAGATGAGGTATCATCTCAAAAGGATTTACTATCGTCCGAGATATCATACCATAGTAAAGAACCACCCCCTGTTGAAGCAGTATCTCCAAATAATCATCCCTCGTCGTTTCGTGAAAGAAAACGTCGAAGAACACAAAGTATAACAAAAGCGGATACTCGAGCTAAACTAATTGAAATAAGTAAAAAGCGATTGGCGGTAGAAGAAAAAAATGGGGAAACATTGCAACAAATACTTTTGACGTTGCAGAAGCTTGTGAACAAAATTGACGGGTAAGTTAAATCTATACTAATATTATAAAGCTGAAGAGTTTGTTTGTTTGAACGCGCTAATCTCAGGAACTACTGGTCTGATTTGAAAAATTCTTTCGGTGTTGGATAGCCCATTTATTGAGGAAGGCTATAGGCTATATATCATCACGCTAAGACCAACACGAGTGGAGCAATGCGGGTGAAACCGCGTGGCACAGCTAGTACACAATATAGTGCAGTACAATTCATTTTACATTAATAAAAACTGGCGTAAACTTAATCTCAAATTCTTGTGGTGAAAGAATTTGATAGATTTGATGTCACACAAGCATTGACTATAAATGGTATTATATCAAGAATGACGTGAAGGCAAATAATTATTCATAAAATTTTTTTTTTTAATTTGTATTCACTTCATCTACATTAATTTATAGTTCTCCACACCAAGTAACCATATGGACTCATTTCTATTTAGATCTATACTAGCTTACCGCCCGCGGCTTCGCCCGCTTTATCTAAAACCTAATAAATTATATACTAAAATCTTCCTCTTGAATCACTCTATCTATTAAAAAAACCGCATCAAAATCCGTTGCGTAGTTTTAAAGATTTAAGCATACATAGGGACATAGGAACGGAGAAAGCGACTTTGTTTTATACTATGTAGTGATGCGATTTCAATGGACGATTCACCCAAATATATGAATTGTGAATTTTTCATCCATACCTTGCAACCAAAATTATTATTTCCACGTCTGCATTACTTATTTAAAATATTTTTGTTTCAGATTAATGTAATTTGTGACA
>CAJQZN010041986.1:71808-95864 GCA_907164685.1 Colias eurytheme | reverse complement strand
TTATTCAGTTGTACTTAAGTTATGTGATGAGTAACTTAGGTTATGTTTGGTAAGTTATTCAGTTGTTGTTAAGTTATGTGATGAGTAACTTAGGTTATGTTTGGTAAGTTATTCAGTTGTACTTAAGTTATATTATGATGATTGAACTTAGAAATGTTTTGGTAACTTACAGATTGCATAGTATAAAACAAAGTCGCTTTCTCTGTCCCTATGTCCCTTTGTATGCTTAAATCTTTAAAACTACGCTACGGATTTTGATGCGGTTTTTTTTAATAGGTAGAGTGATTCTGGATGAAGGTTTTAGTATGGAATTTATGAGGTTTTAGACAAAGCGGGCGAAGCCGCGGACGGAAAGCTAGTTTGGTATGAAAAGTTGTTGGTAATTACAAATTCATACTATTTTATTAACATATTTTATGTAAACTTCACCTGTATGTTTGTAACCGATTCTTTTAAATTCGATTTTGGTTCAAATTAAAGAAACAAAATAAATCCAAACTTTGTACACTTTGAATGATATCAATAACTAGCTGTGCCCCGCGGTTTCACCCGCATTTCTCCGCTCCTGTTGGTCTTAGCGTGATGATATATATAAGCCTTCCTCGATAAATGGGCTATCTAACACCGAAATAAATTTTCAATTCGGACCAGTAGTTCCTGAGATTAGCGCTTCAAACAAACTCTTCAGCTTTATAATATAAGTATAGATTAAATGAGTCCATCTTATTATCATTTTGTATTTTTTAAGATTTTGATTTATTGACGTGACAACGTCTTATAATTCGATAGCGCCGGCTGCACGCACGAAAAAACATGACTCATGCGGCGTTACCTCGCTCTGAGGCGTTCCATGTAAGGCTTGAAGTGCGAGCGAGAGCGCGGAACGAGCGACAAAGAAGCACAATCGGACGTTGTCACGTTCAACTATCGTCAGTTTAACCGACTTTACAGACAACCAATTTTTTTTTGCAGATATAGTCTGTGACAACGCGGGCTACGAGCTATTCACCGACCTGTGCTTGGCACATTTCTTAATATCACAAAAAATCGTACAAAAGGTATTATTTTAAAACATATTGTAATATTATATTTTTTTAAACGTTATTTATATTTGAATATTTATGAAAAATAATTCGAGTGACATTTTTTAAATACCTAAATGCAAAAGCTGGTTAAAAACTTATTTTATTATAACTAATATAATTTTAATAACATCAGTTTTTGGTCCAGGTTAGGTTTCACGTTAAAAAAATCCCTTGGTTCGTGTCTGACGTCACGCCGGTAGATTTTCAGTGAGTATAATTATAATTAATAAAAATATATATTTAAATAAATAATTGTATGAAGTTCAAAAAAGCAATATAGATGGATATTTTTCCAACCTTGCATAGATACAATAACTTTAAAAGGTGTGATCAATAACTTAATGTCATTAAGGGGCTGACAAGACCCAATTTTGTTAAAATTAAAGTTATTTGAGCAGTTTTTTAAGAAAAGATATTTATTTTAGCCCATCAAAAAAAAATATATGTTAATATTCATCATATTTCAAAGACCGTGGACGGACTCGATACATAATTGGACGAAATCGGCTCGATAGAAAATAATTGCAAAGATTGGTCTTAAAATCATCATTAAACGATTCTATGTCTATTTTTTGACGTACGGGTCTGCAATTTAAAACACGAAGTCAACATATTCATACCTGAAACTCTAACGAGTCATATTTCGCATATGACCCACACTTTTCCTTAAATCACATATTTTCTTATTATTTTCTTCGATCTTGCCCTCTCGTTTGCGCACACTGTCCAATTGTATGGGAATAAACGAGACCGCAATCACTGTTACTCAATCATCAATTGAGTCTTGTCAGCCTCTTAATCAATTTTGAGAGTATGACAAATAAACTAACAAGAAATAAAATGTTTTTAGAAATTACCGAATCCGTTAGACTCGATTTTGACCCACTTTAAATGACAGATTTTAGTAAAGTGTATACACAAGTAGCGGTGATATTACAATAATTTCATAAAAACTTTATTGAAGTGTGTTTTATGGTGTTTAACTATGTACATTTATTTTATTTTTGTAATATGACAATTATTACAATTTCAGATATGTGATAAGTTCGTGCGCAAAGGGAAGTTACCGTAGAGAAGTGCCGGCCGATCCTAAACCAGGTATCCTAATGCTTTTAAATTTATATATTTACTAGCGGTCCGCCCCGGCTTCGCCCGTGGTACCTACATGTTTAAACTATCCTATCTCTCAAGTTGGATCGAACTGCACATGGTGTGCGAATTTTATTATGATCGGTTAAGTGGTTTAGGAGTCCATTGAGGACAAACATTGTGACACGAGATTTATATATATTAAGATGAAAACTAACTACACCAGTACCGATCCCTTCAAAAATGATAAAAAGTTATATATACACAGTATTATATTTTATAATAATACAGTTTTAATTAAAAAGTAAATGTTTTGTGGGTCTGTGTGTATTTTGAAATGAAACTTCTTTAGGCGCGTTGAGAGTAAAATTTCGAGTAATACCGTCCTAATCGGTACGGACGGTATTTCCTAATCTTCGCCTTACTCCATAATAAGGCGACGATTTTGGTATCTTTAATCTTGCCAAAGAAGTTTCACTTCTGACCCTTTTATCTTAAAGCCGTTATAACTTATAAATTATAAAAAAAAAACTTACTAGAGTGGCGCAGGGACCCAAAGTGAGTCTTGGAATCCGACAATAAGAGCCTCCATTTAAAAAAAAAATTGGTTGTCTGTAAAGTCGGTTTACTGACGATAGTTGTGACAACGTCCGATTGTGCTTCTTTGTCGCTCGTTCCGCGCTCTCGCTCGCACTTCAAGCCTTACATGGAACACCTCAGAGCGAGGTAACGCCGCATGAGTCATGTTTTTCGTGCGTGCAGCCGGCTTTATCGAATTATAAGACGTTGTCACGTCAAAAACTAGGTACATTATTTTAATTTATTTTGAATGCAGATGCAACAGACGATAGTGCAGAAGAACCGCCGCGTGTAATTTCATCAGATAGTTTACAGCAATTGGCGAGTACTTGGGAGTCATATGTTCAAGACGGGACCTTTGTTGTTATGGTGAGTTTCAACTTAAACTCAAGTTTGTTTTGTGTAATAAAAAAAAGGAAAAATACATAAAAAGGATTAAGAATGTATTTTCAATTTTGTAGTTGTTTTTAATTGTTTATTCAATAGTAATAAATATATAATCCTTTTAGGGCCGATTTTTCAATGCTTGGATAAAACTTATTTATCGTATAATGTATAAAACTTCCATTTTAAAAACGTATACTTATTGCCCGTATTTGACAGTTTACGTGACATTTTAATATTATCGTGTAATACTTTATTGGACGGATAAGTTTTATCCAAGCATTGAAAAATCGGCCCTTAAACTGTTTATGAAATTATTGTCTATAAAGATGAAACATTAAAACGAATTTATTTTTCAATACAATAACTTTAAATGAAACTCAACTACTTTTAGTAATTGCGCAATATCAAATTAAATAAAGATTAAGAGCATGTTCTTTGATTTTTTTGCTGCAAGTCTATGATTGTTTTAAATGATTAACATAATAATTTGATAGAAATATTAATATTAATCTGTGTTAGCTTTTCACATTTTTTCTACAAAAAATCCCAAAAAATCTATTTTGATGATTTCTTGTAAAAAAATATTTTTTTCCTCAGTGCGACGATTTCTGGACGTCACCGCACGTGTATAAAGACATGAAGAAATACGATCCGGATTTATATAGACAATTGCAATTTGCGACTTGTGTGTTGTTTAAAGGAGATTTGAATTATAGAAAATTGTTGGGAGAGAGGAATTGTAATCCCACCCTGGGATTCGAACCGGCGTTGCAAGGTGGGATTTGGTTATTATTATAGTATACTAGCGGTCCGCCCCGGCTTCACCCGTGGTACATATTTACGTTTTCTCTACATAAAAACCATCCTCGTACTTCAAGGAATATAATAAAAAAAGAATTATCGAAATCGGTTCAGCCGTTCTCGAGTTATGCGCTTACCAACACATTTTGCGATTCATTTTTATATTATAGATTTGCTTATTTATTTATTTATTACGTATAATTATAGTCCGCGTTTGTTATTACAATCCGCTCTGAATCGAAATAATTAATATCCCTACTAATATTATAAATGCGAAAGAAACTCTGTCTGTCTGTTACGCTTTCCCTCCGCTTAACCTCTCAACCGATTTTGATGAAATTTGGAACAGACAATCTCTAGACCCTGAGCACCACGCGGGCGAAGCCGCGGGCGGAAGCTAGTATAGTGTATAAAAACTAAAAATCATGCTTAAACTCGTGAAATTATTGTATTGCCATCGATTCTATCCTTTTAAAGTGGGCCAAAGTCGAGTTTTATTGAGTCGGTTTCATACAAGTGATTATTATTCTTCATTTGTATTAACTTTAAGGTAACTTAATAAAAAAATAGCATTTAATTTTAATAATCCATATCTTAATTTTAATAAATTTAACATACAATATTAATTAATTGCTAAAAATAATTGTGAAGATTTGCGATTCGATCCAATTTGTAAATTAGAATCAAATACAAATTTTGGATATAATATGAAAAAATTGTCAACAGTATAATAACATTTTTAACGAGACATAACAATAGAAACATTTTCCACAATTAGAATTGTATTTCCACAATTTTAATAATTTACTTGTGAATAATTAATTTACAAGTAAATTATTAATTTTTATTTTTTAGTACCACGAAAATTACTAAATTTAATGCTTTTTCTATATCATAGGTTTTCTACCAGCGCCTATAGCAGCGTGTCGAACAGTAAAGGCGGATTTAATTTGCGGCTTGCCGAAAGGGAAGTGGGAGCAGTTGAATAAAATCGACGAAAAGTGGATGGAAAAGGGGGATTATGGGTAAGGAAAGGTTTTATTCATAAACACACAACTACATCTATACTAATACATATTATAAAGAGGAAAAGTTTATAATTATGTATGTATGTATGGTTTTCACGCATAAACTAATGGACCGATTTTGATGAAATTTGGCACAGACAATCTTTAGACCCTGAGAAAGAACATAGGCTACCTTTTATTGCGAAATATACCACGGGCGAAGCCGGGTCGGACCGCTAGTTCTTTATAAAATTCTACAGACTATTACGTTAGAATGTCTACAGCCTGAATTTTCAATAAAAATAAATATTAAGCTATTGCATAGCTTCTATCGCGGGCCATGAGCGCTGGGACCGAATCTAGAAATTCCGTAACGAAAAAACCTCACGCTCCCCACGGGGACGGGCGCGGAGGTGTGGCTTGAAGGCATAGCATGCAATAGCTTTAAGCTTTAACCCACAAAATTTCGCGTCATTTGTAACAGGATGGCGGTTCTACAGGAGTCTTAGTACGCAATGACAAAAAGAATAATGATGGTCCGAACGCTGATACCGGATGCGTTAAGATACTGTAATATAAAATATAACAGTATCTTAAGATAAAATATTATAGTATCTTCACCGTGTGTGACGCGCTTTACCGCGGCAGTCCTCGAGTGACACACGTCTTTTTTAGTTTATTAATGTATCTGTTTATATGTATACTCAAAATTTTCACCTTTTGTTAAACATAGAGTTCTAATATTTATTTTAATGAAAGATTTTTCGGACGTTTTTGTCTTGTGTGTGTTGCAACTTGCAACCAAGTTAGATCAATTGTTAGTTAATAGCCTATATTTAAACTCTTTATAAGACGTAGCCGTTTTATTAATTACCTAAATGCTTTTATAAAAACAACGTATCGTATAAAAGTTTAAAATTCGAGACTATTTATAATACATCTAATTTTACCGCATGCTTGCAACATATACATTAAGGGATGATTTTTCAATGCTTGGATAAAATTTATCCGTCCAATAAAGTATTGCACAATAATATTAAAATGTCACGCAAACTGTCAAATACGGGCAATTAGAATACGTTTTTAAAATAGTAGTTTTATACATTATTCGACGAATAAGTTTTATCCAAGCATTGAAAAATCGGCCCTAAAATAATTGTATTTACTAACATTTCCCTTTATTTCCAGTGTTATACAATTTTGCGGTAAATGCGAGCCGTTGAAAATCTCCGAACGACCCTGTCCTATGTATGGAGATACTTGTAAAGGAGTCGTCTGCTCTTAGGTAATGGTGAGATTTTTTATTATCTTAATATATATAAATCTCGTGTCACAATGTTTGTCCTCAATGGACTCCTAAACCACTTAACCGATTATAATAAAATTCGCACACCATGTGCAGTTCGATCCAACTTGAGAGATAGGATAGTTTAAACATGTAAGCACGGGCGAAGCCGGGGCGGACCACTAGTATACTAAATAAATAATTTATAAAATTATAAATGCAAAAGTTTGCGAGGTTGGATGGATGTTTGTTATTCTTTCACGCAAATACTACTGAACCGTATACAATGAAATTTTGTTATTTATGTAGCTGAAGACCCAGAATAGGCCAAGAATGCCACAGGAACGGGAACTTTGCGGGTTTTTCTTTTAAAACGCGGACGAAGCTGCGGGCGGAAATCTAGTTATGCATACTATAAACACGGTTTTGTAAGGATGAATGTATGTATGTTTTACTCTTTCACGGGAAACCAGATACTTGGCAGTCATGAAGCTTATGCGTTAGAATAATATCTATACTATAATGATATTAAAAAGCTATTTATAATTTATTTTATTATATTTTGTTTTTTTTGTTTGAACGCGCTAATCTCTGGTCTGATTTGAAAAATGCTTGCAAGAGGAAGGCTTATAGGCTATATATCATCACGCTAAGATCAACAGGAGCTGAGTAATGCGGGTAAAACCGCAGTGCACAACTAGTCTTAATATAAATATAAATCTCGTGTCACAATGTTTATCCTCAATGGACTCCTAAACCTAAGTGGTTATAATTAAATTCGCACACCATGTGCAGTCCGATCCAACTTGAGAGATAGGATAGTTTAAACATGTAGGTACCACGGGCGAAGCCGGGGCCGACGGATAATTATATAAATATTTATGAGATTTCGGATTTCGCACGGGGGTTTCAGATACAGAAATCATCCAAATCTAAAGTTTTGTTTTTTCCGGTTATCGATATATATTTTATAGATTTCTGTTCATTGTATAATTTCTTATGTGAATATTATTTATTATGTGTCTTTAAAATTATTTCATTTAATTTCAGGTACTCAAATTATTAAAAATTATAAGTGAGAAAATGCAACAAGGGATATTATGAAGAGATGAAATAATTATGTTGATATTTTTACTTTTATTTTGTTGAAATAAACTTATTTTGATATAAATGTGTTGATATTTATTCCCTTTCTATCTGTTTCACAATATTTTTTGATATATATTGCACACTTCGATTCAATCGAAAAATTCTACGAAAAATCTATACACCAATAATAAATGCTTTTAATTTAATGCATATACCTAGATAGTAATAATTTTTACAACTATTGTCTCTGTCTGTCTTTTTGTTACGGCTGTACCTATTTTGAAGAGAATTTACTGGTAGATAGCTGATATTATAAGAAGTAACTTAGGCTACTTTTTATCCCACACACAACATTAAGATTTAAAGAAAAAACTAAACTAAACGCGGGTGAACGCGCGGGACGCAGCTACTTATAAAAAAATCAAGTCAAAAGCGAGTCGGACTAGGTACGTGTTTCGTATGCTCTGAAAAAAAAATTCACTCATTCATGACAACACCAACCATACACCAACCGTTGCTTAACCTTAATTTTGTATTGCTTTTCAAAATTTTTGTGTAAAAGTGCAACTCCCTATCAAGTATCACGGTTCATGAGATACATCCTGGATACCTATATATGTGAACCTATATGCATTCCAATCTATACATAATAAAATAATATCGTAGGAAAGTCAAAACTGTACATTGAATTATTTTAAAATAATATTTGGGGCGTGATCTACAATCGATATCAAAGCAAAAACATAGTTTTTATAGTTTTTGTCTGTTTGTATGTCTGGGCTAGACTCTCCATTAAACTGCATGATTAGGTACATAACTACTGCATGGATTAACTTCAAATTTTGCATGAATAATAAGGCGGGTCAACATCTAGGCTAGGTATAAAAAAATCTATATCACGTACATATATTATCATCACTCACAGGTATTATGCTGAATTAAAATAAAGACCTAGAACATTGAACTACAAAACTCACAAGTCTCCATTCATAGGGCATGGTACTTATAGTTGTGATGTTTACCTAATTTCTCAATAGATGGCGTTGAGTGTTCACGGAACAAAACTGAAATAATTTTTTGCAGGGACAATCTTCAACCTCGAGTGGCTTATAGAGAAATACGTAGGTTCACTTATCGAATATGAATTAAGTATATCGATTTTCTCTATTCTATTATTTAAGGCTCGGTTGTACCTTGTCACTTTAGCAACAACAAACATGTCTAAGTAACGGTTAGGGAAAATATGAGTTGCGTCATTTGACTTATTGTATAGAGGACGTCAAAATTTTAACATTAATACTCCAGTCAGTCTAGACATTCAATTCACAATAATTCCAAAAGTTATCAAACTTCGGTCAAGTGAATGGTACATTGGGACGACAATAAATCCCATTTTGCAACCTTGTCCGCAGTCCGGAACTGCAATTAAATTATTTTTTGCTGTATGGTCCTGAAAAAAATTCCAAAAGTTCTGCAAACTTGGGGAAGTTTTCGATATAATATTTCATATCACGTATTAAATTTGCAACCAATCTCAGTGTACGGAACATCTTTTAATATTGAATATTAATGTTTTTTTTTTTTATTAAACTGAATGAGGTTGCAAATTTGTAAATGCACCAGAATAGATGTTTTCGAAGTTTGCAACCAAGTTCCAAAACTTTTGTAATTATTCCGAGACCACCTTACTCGAAAAAATGACCACGAATTAAAAATAATTATAAATAAACATGTTCCGGTCAACGAAAAAGGTTGCAAATTTATACAACCGTTCGGTATATATTTCCGATATCTGTGTTAAGTTTGCAGAACTTTTGGAATTTTTTTCACGACCATACAGCAAAAAATAATTTAATTGCAATTTTAACAATGTTCCGTACACTTAGATTGATTGCAAATTTAATACGTGATATGAAATATTATATCGAAAACTTCCCCAAGTTTGCAGAACTTTTGGAATTTTTTTCACGACCATACAGCAAAAAAATAATTTAATTGCAATTTTAACAATGTTCCGGACTGCGGACAAGGTTGCAAAATGAGATTTATTGTCGTCCCAATGTACCATTTACTTGACCGAAGTTTGAAAACTTTTGGAATTATTGTTAAATTCTCGATTTTCAATGTCGATTCTGACTGATCTATAACTTTAACCGGTTGTTTCGACGGTTTTAAGCTATAACGTTAAATTACTGTCAAAAGCGTCAAATAGAAAACGAGATGCTATTTGATTAGAGACTTAAAACTATGCTAAAAATACGTTTGTGCAAGGCATTTCGGAGTAATTTTAAAAGTAAATTTGACATTAATGGTAACTGTAGCTAAAATATGGTGCAACTAAGCCTAAACCTCAGGGCTAAACATTGTTTTTCATTTACAATAATTTAAATCGATGTTACTATCTGTGAAAGATTTTTGATCTTGTATGAAAACGTGATTTTGTGTCACAGAGCTTTACATATAATTAAATTTTAATTTTGTGTGTTTTTAGTGTGTAAATTATTGTTCGCTTATATTTACGACTGTGCGAATGCTCATTTGTTGAAATCGTTGTATGCAATATCAATATAGTATTATATTATGTGTTTCTACTATCTTAGCTAATGTAATAATATAATATCTGAGTAGTCTTAGAAAATTGTTTTTACTTTTAATATCTTAGTTAGGAATTAGGTATAGGTTACGTTGAAGGTCATAGGTATCAGAAAAAAAAACACAAAATATATAAAAATATAACTTTATTTACACTAACTTACAACTAAACATATATTACAGTTACAACAAATGTAAAAGACCGTTAAACACAAAAAATTTAATACATCTGACATATGAATCTATTTTATTATTTACATCAATTAACGCAAAAATTTAGTTAAAATTGATTACTATAATAAATTTATTTCAGTTCAGTTAAAATCAAAGAACTTCCCAATACATATTTGGTTATTACAATTACATGGTAGTGTATATAATCTTCTTATATATAAAAATGAATCGCAAAATGTGTTGCTAAGCGCATAACTCAAGAACGGCTGAACCGATTTCGATAATTTTTTTTTTATTATATTCCTTGAAGTACAAGGATGGTTCTTACGTAGAGAAAACGTAAACATGTACCACGGGCGAAGCCGGGGCGGACCGCTAGTATTACAATAAAAGGCAAAAGTTTGTATGTATGTTTGTCTATTGACTGACAGCCACCCAACCGCTGTTCCCGTCCGCTAGTTGTATTTGAATCAAACGAACTGTGTTATTGCCGTCGCTTAATATCTGTAAAAAGAAAATATATATTAATAAAGGTAATATTTTATAGCCTATAATGTTTTTTCTATAATCCTAAGATTTTCAATAAGGTACTAATAAAATTTCTAATTAATAAGCATAGGTACTATTTAATATTTTATGAGGAAAAATCATAATAGATAGGTCATTCAAATTTGAGTTTTGTAAATAACATGTTTTTTTTTTAAAGTGAAACTTTTATTACATCGTCTCAAACTTTTTGGTCTGTGTAGCGCATGTCGCGTGACGGTCGAACCGTACGATAATTATCGTACAAATACGATAATTTTGTGCCTGACTTTCACTTTTACCGTGGTTTCATAAAACCACACAACATTTTTTAATATACTAATCTAGTAGATTTTATTTTTTGTTGTAAAAAATAACCTTTAAAACTATTAGACTGATCTTTTCTTCTTTCACTAGTTGATGTGTAAAAATTAAATATGTTTTCTCACGAGTGAAGCCGGGACAATTGATATATGTATGTATTACTAGCGGTCCGCCCCGGCCTCGCCCGTGGTACATATTTACGTTTTCTCTACATAAAAACCATCCTCGTACTTCAAGGAACATAATAAAAAAAGAATTTTCGAAATCGGTTCAGCCGTTCTCGAGTTATGCGCTTACCAACACATTTTGCGATTCATTTTTATATATAAGATAATAATATACAATACAAGTATACTCACATGTGCTTGTTCGAGTTGCTCCGCTGTGATATTCTCCAGGACAGTTCCTTCTATTTTTTCAACACCTTCCAAATGCTCTGAAAATTAAATATTGTTTATTTTTTACAAAATATTATCTGTAAGTCTCTAAATAAACAGCGTGAAGTTTGAGTAAAATATTTTATCATATTATTTAGTTGTGTCTAAAAATTTACTTAAAAAATTTTCAGTAATAATTTCAAAATTACATTGAATAAACCCCACTTTTCTTGCAATTCTCAAAACATTTATTTGAACTTTATTTATGTATTAATTTTTACTACACGATTAATTAATTTTAACATAGTGAAATATAATCTCATGAAAGTCATAGTAGAAATAAAATCATAGTGAAATATAATATTATGAAAATATTATCGAATTTCTGAGATTATACAGTACAAACATACAAATTTTTGTAAATACTTACGTATAGTTAGCAAGGCTGTTTCTTCACCTTCAACTTCAGGCACCAAATTCAATGACTTTCCTAAAAAAAAAAAAAGAATTAACTACTTTATTTCACAAAAGTGAAAGATATTAGATTTGAAAAATATTTATCTATCCCACAATATTATAAAAAAATGTGTGCGTGTACTATTGTACACACGTAAGAAGTGAAACTTCTTTATGACCTTATTTTTCAAAAAAATAATTTACTTTATGCAACTTTACAGAAATACGTCAATCACGCGTGGTAGGGATAAGAAAAAGATGGCGCGTAACGGAAAAATGTCACGCGTAACGAAAAAATGTTACACTAAATTTTTTTCCAACCCCTTTCCAATAAAGAAGTTTCACTTCAAAAAAATTTCAAAACTCCAAATGGCAAAATTTCTGTCAATAAAATTTATAAAAAAAGAGATCATTGAAGAATTACAGACATTTTTAAAACGCGTAAAACCGCGGATACTAGCTAGTAATTACATAAATATTAAAATATCTCACCATCAGACATCATGAACTTTTTATCCGTACTTATTATATATTTTGTTGTATTGTCTTCCCCTTCTAATTCCACTGTAAAGAAAATATATTTTTATTAAAATCTATACTAATATTATAAAGCTGAAGAGTTTGTTTGTTTGTTTGAACGCGCTAACCTCGGGAACTACTGGTCCGATTTGAAAAATTCTTTCGGTGTTAGATAGCCCATTTATCGAGGAAGGCTATAGGCTATATATCATCACGCTACGACCAACAGTAGTGGAGCCACGGGGGTGAAACCGCGCGGAGCAGCTAGTTTTTTAAAAATAAAACATTTTTTTTCCTAAAAATTTAATACACTTACCAACTTTCTCTGCAGAATCGAGTTCTAAAACATCTGCCGATTCGTAAATCTGAAAATAAAATATTTATTTTACATGTATTTTTAAATTTAATCTATATTATAATATTAGATTATAAATTTATAAGGAATATATCCAATATCATTCAGGAATCCATCTATCTTATATTCTATCTTTCTGTTTGTGAAATAATTTTCAAAATTGGTTCACTAGTTTTTGAGTTTTTCTATTCCGAATAATAAAAAAATCCAGTTTCTTTTGTAAAATTAATTTATTTAAGAAATAAATACTTACGGTTTCCATTAGTTTATCGTCTCTCTTTTTGTCTCTCACGATGACAGATTGCGTTTTAATTTCCTGAAAAAAAAAATAGTTTGAATACAAAAAATGTATTAATTACAAAAAAAATGTACATTTCAATCGACATTTTAACTTTTATTACAAAGCAAATAATGTTATTTTAAGTGTATTTTGAGCGTGTGTTAATCACGTGTCAGAAGTGAAACTTCTTTAGCAAGATTCAAAGACCAGAATCGTCGCCTTACTCCATGACGTGACGGTATTGCCATGACGCGACTTTGAAATTTTACTCTCAACGCGCCTAAAGAAGTTTCACTTCAAAAATGTTTAAGGGCTGATTTTTCAATCCTGGGTTAAAACTTATTCGTCGAATAATGTATAAAACTACCATTTTAAAAACGTATTCTAATTGCCCGTATTTGACAGTTTACGTGACATTTTAATATAATCGTGTAATACTTTATTGGACGGATAAGTTTTATCCAAACATTGAAAAATCAGCCCTCAATGAATTTAATAATTATACTTACATTATCTTCAAGTTTACTAATTCGCGGTTGGTTGATGACAATCGACTCCGACACGTGACCCTGTTAATTGAAATAAATACAATTTCTTATTAAAAATGGAGGATTTTTAAAGAGTATATATGTATATAATTTATGTGTAGTGTGGTATACTTAAAAAGTTGTTATTTTTATCTTTTTTTATAATATTTGTGTATTATGATAACAAGAATATAGCACATTTTTTGTTTAAAATATTTTTTTTTTTTTTTGAGTTGCGTGCGTGTGAGTTAGAGTGCATGTATAGAGGTATATCTGTGTTTGTATACATAATTATGCAGTTTTTTTGTGAAGGTGTATGTGTTTGAATGCCATAAAACCAAAAATATCAAATTCAACAAAAAGGTCGTGTTCTATCGTTACAATATTGTGTTCACTGAAAAATGTTTCGTATTGGTTGAGATGGTTGTTAATCATCTCAATAGATGGCGTGTGTCCCTTCAGACACATAAAACTGAAAGAATAGAATAAATTCGATTGCTCTGGCGGGTCACGAGTGGCTGAGTTGGTAAGGCATCCGCCCCGGAATGGCGCGAAGGATGCGGGTTCGAGTCCCGCTGAGTGGTCGAATTTTTTCTATTCTTTATAAATTTATAAAGAATAAATTTATATTTTATTTTATTTTTATTAATATGTGTGTACGCACGGCGGTGTGCATGTGGTGTGTGAGCAGGTGTGTGTGTACGCACGGCGGTGTGCATGTGGTGTGTGAGCAGGTGCCGCCGCATAAAGCCGGCCCCACACGCCACACACTCGTACGGTTTGCGGTCCGAGTGCACGAAGCGGTGCATGTTGCGGTTGTCGCGCGAGTTGAAGCCCTTGCCGCACACCTGAAACGAGCACATAATATATAGATATGTTAAAGCGTGGTTGTATTACGTAATTAAATACTGATATAATACTTTTTAGACATCTTGACTCGACCAAAGTCGGTACAAGAATGCCTCGCAACTGCAAACGACCGTTATTTATAGGACGATTATTCGAGTGGCGTGACTGTGTGAGTCAGCGCAGGTGTTATTTGTGTTGTTTTGATCGTTATTTTGAATATGACATGTAATATTATTATTATTTGATAATTAAATGATTATTAATACTTTTATCCATTTGATTATTATTAAAATAATTAATTAAGTTCGTCAATTGATTTACTTTTAAAATATAATTTTATCTTTAAATTAAACGCGCTAACAGATATAAATGGAAATAATTACAATTTAACAAATCCCAAAAAAATCTCCTCAAAATCATACAATAATGAGTAAAAAGGAGGGGCAAAAAGCATAAACATTAAACATTAAAAACGCATCCAATATGACATAGAATGGCTAAAACGCATTATTTACCCAATATTTAAAAGTTTTATAGTGCAATTTTTCAGCCTAGATATTGTTAGGAGGCTAAATAGTGATAAATGTTACCTTTTTACCGCAGTCAAGTCTATTAAACGACACAAACAATACCTTATTACCTTAGATCATTAAGTAATGGATGGAGTACGCTGGCAAATGTTCTAACTAAACTTTCTGCTGATTTTGGTGCGGGGAGGGCAACTCACACTATTGAAACACAATCACACATTCACAAAAATAATTTGTGTCACGAAAGTCGTAAAAATTTACGACCTTTTAAGCGAAGAGTTTTTAAATTCAACTCTATCCCTAAGTTCATAAAGATTAAATTTGTATTTCATTCCAAGTTGTCTCGTGGGGAGTGTGGTTCAATATCGCGTTCTAAATTCAACTTTATAACTTAGATCATAAAGATTAAATTTGTATTTCTTTAAAAGATAGTCTCGTAAGGAATGCGGTTCATTATCGCGTTTTAAATTCAACTTTCTCTCTTAGTAGATAAAGATTAAATTTGTATATTTTCTTTCCATGATAGTCTCGTCTCTTTCTCTCTCGAAACATGACTCGATTATTTGTCTTGATCATATCGCTAAACGATACATCGACGATTATTAGAAATTGCATTTAATTAGAAATGTACGTTAAAAAATAAAAAAATATACACAAATTAAAGGTTATTCCATCTTTTTTAATATTCGACATGTTTGAATTGCTTCTGCAAGACTTGACAGTGCAAAACGGCATTTTTAGCGGAGCACTCGCAGACGTCCTTTCGATGTTTTACGAATACGCAGAGTGTTTGTAATCGATTACGCTAGTAGTTTTTATGAAAGCATAAGATTTTTTGATTCGAATAATCTTATACCTCAGCAAAAGGGGAAACGCCTGCGAGTGTTATCCATTACTTAATGATCTAAGCTTATTACACACATACATACATTTTCACAAAACTCACCTCACAAATATACGGTTTCTCGCCGCTATGTATCCTTATGTGTTTCTTATAATGCTCCGGATACACGAATGTAGCGGCACACACTTCACACTTGAGCGGCCTTTCGCCCGTGTGACTCGACTTTATGTGGTAGTCTAGTAAACTGCAAATGTTGGATTTTTATATTTATTTTTCTCGACAATATTTTATTTTTAATGTCGCAGGATGGCACTGAAAATCAGTGCTTATATTTCTCAGTAATGTAATTTAAATGTCATAGGATGACGCTGAATATCAGTGCTGAGAATGCTGAGATACCATTTCTACAGTGAAATTCAAAGATTGTAACTGTTTTATTTCTCATTTCACTGTGTACACACAGAAATTGACTATACAATGTGAATATTGAAAGAATTTATCCCTATCCTACTAGTATTATAAATGCGAAAGTTTGTGAGGATGGATGTGTATGTCTATGTTTGTTACTCTTTCACGCAAATACTACTGAACCGATTACAATGAAATTTATCCAACTCTAGTCCAGTAACTTTTTGTCGTAGAACTATAAATAAAAAAAATTATAAGCGAAAATGTTCAGAAATTAGAGATATTTATATTTTTCGATGATTTTTTTTATCATTTTACGAAGAAATTATATCAGACCATTTTTGTAGATTGTTTTTCGAGGAACAACTTTTATATACAACATTTTTTAATTACGTCAATAGCTATTTTATTTTTTGGATAAAAAATAAAATTGCGTCCTCTAAAAAACGCAAGATTAGGCCTAAAAAATGTAACATTTCAATGGACTAGATCAAAAGTTACGTCTAACAATAAATATTGTGTGTGTATGTGTGTGTGCAGTGTGTGTATATACTCACCGACGCCGCTTAAACCGTTTAGGGCAGTGTGTACACTGGTGCCGCTTATCGTCCAAGTGTGTCGCTCTGCGGTGTGAGTGCAGGTTCGAGCGCTGCGAGAAACGAGCCCCGCACGTTTCGCACTCGAATGGACGCTCGCCTGAGTGCGAGAGAGAGGGAGAGATGTGTGTGAGAGAGAGAGCAACTATGGAGTATCAGTATCTTTGGAGAAATCAGTATTTTCGGTTCTCCATAGATACCGCTTTCCGAATCGGTGGTAAATGTTAAAATACATATATGTAATAAGTAATAACTATTCGAAAGTGCTTCTAAAAGAAGTCAATTTGAATAAGTAAATGTTTGAGTTTGAATGCAAATATTTCACTTTATGAAATACTTATCAGCAAAATTAATTTATCAGCAAAAGTAATTATTTCATTTAATCAAATATCAGCAAAATTAATTATTTCACTTTTTCAATTAATAGGTATTTTACCTTGGCCGATTTTTCAATGCTTGGATAAAACTTATACGTCCAATAAAGTATTACACGATAATATTAAAATGTCACGTAAACTGTCAAATACGGGCAATTAGAAGACGTTTTAAAAATAGTAGTTTTATACATTATTCGACGAATAAATTTTAACCAAGGATTGAAAAATCAGCCCTTATGCACAAAAAACTCACCAGTATGTATTCGCATATGATCTCTAACCTCAGCCCGTCTGGCGAATGCCTTTTCACAAACCGAACAAACAAATGGCTTCTTGCCTGAATGTACTACACCGTGTACTTCTAAATTGTGTTGAGTTCCGAACGCTTTACCTGTAAAAATTATTATATTTATTTAATAAATAACTAATTTGATAATATGGTGATGAAAAATAGGTGTTATAGATGTTAGCTGCCGATATAAATTTGAATGAAATGATTTTTTTATTTAATTAATATACATCACAGATAAATAATAATTATCAAAAAAATATTTATAACTTTTGACATTCAAATTGTATGATAAAATCATAATAAAAATTCATGCACTTCTATTTTTCCTATTACAAAAATTTAGGATGAAAGTTCGATGGGAAAAAACATTTATTCATTCATGCAATGAAATAAATGTTATAGTTTTATATTGAAAGCTAAAATGAGCTTCCATTTGTAATGAAAAATTAAATCTATTGTATTATTTCTACATTTATACTAATATAATAAAGCTGAAGAGTTTGTTTGTTTGTTTGAACGCTCTAATCTCAGGAGCTACAGTGGTCCGATTTGCCAGTAGTAGCCCATTTATCGGGCCATTATTATTTATTTTTTAAAACTTTAAACTTACCACAAACATTGCACACGAAATCCTTAGTTCCCGAATGTATTTTCTCGTGATGATGCAAATTGTGTTGAGTGAAAAACGATTTTCCGCACTGATTGCATTTGAAGGGACGTGGACGTTCCTGGAAATCAAATCAAATCAAATCATAGTATTTTACGAAAGTATTATACACTAGCTTTCTCCCCGCGGCTTCGCCCGCTTTGTCTAAAACCTAATCACTACATAGTATAAAACAAAGTCGCTTTCTATGTCCCTATAAATATGCTTTAATCTTTAAAAGAACGCAACGGATTTTGATACGGTTTTTTTGAAGTGAAACTTCTTTATCGGGATTGGAAAAAAATTTTGTGTAACATTTTTTCGTTACGCGTGACATTTTTCCGTTACGCGTCATCTTTTTCTTATCCCTACCACGCGTCATTCGACGTATTTCTGTAAAGTTGCATATAGTAAATTATTTTTTGAAAAATAAGGTCATAAAGAAGTTTCACTTCTTACGTGTGTACACTAGTACACGCACACATTTTTTTAATAGATTGAAGATGAAGATTTTATTATATCTTTTATTAGGTTTAAGAAAAAGCGGGCAAAGCTGCGAGCGGAAAGCTAGTATTTTATAATAAGACTACCGGTCCGCCCCGGCTTTGCCCGTGGTACATATTTCGCAATAAAAGGTAGTATGTTCTTTCTCAGGGTCTAAAGATAGTCTGTACCAAATTTCATCAAAATCGGTCCAGTAGTTTATGCGTGAAAAGTGAAAACCATACATACATACAAAACTTTCCTCTTTATAATATTAGTATAGATAATACTCACAAGATGAGTTTTCAAATGTGACTGTTGCGTATATCTCGACGCAAAGGACTTATTGCAAATTTCACAAGGGTATGGACGCTTGCCTGTATGTGTGTTTGTGTGTTCGTTTAGCAGTAACCGGGAACTGGAAATCAAAATAAGATATATAAGATATATTATACAATCGTTTTATATTAGTTACATACTTAAAATGAAATAGTTCTAATCGTATAGGATGTAATTTCACTTATTTCGATGACATTTTAATTATTTTGAAATAAAAAATTGCGTATGGCACCTATTTAACAACGAAAACAACGTCTTGCAATAAAAAAATTATGTCTGATGGATCTATCTAAAGGTAAAAGATTAAAAATTACGCGTTAAAAAATGACTTTAAAGTTTAAAGTTAAGTATATTTTCCTGTGCGCACTAATAAAATTATCAAAACACCATAAATAAATGTATATCATTTATTTTTGTTTGTTTCAATATTTACCTAAATTTCTTCTTACACACGTTACATTCGTGGGTTTTGCTCTTATCTGCAGGTTGTACTATTTGATTTGATTTCTCCGCGTGTTGTTCTGGAATTAAAAAATATAACAATTAAATAACAAAATAAGTAGCCAAACCTGTGATTTATAATCCTACTAGAGATATCTCTAAAAGTTAAGATTCTTCGCTCCTATTTTATTTTTAGTTTTATAGCATTAGTATTATATTTAGAAAAAACAATTACATATAAATGTTTTTCATTGGATGGATGGATGGACACTGTTTTTCGTGTCCTCCCTAAATATGCGGATTGTATGTAGTTATTCAAACTCGAATATTTATTTTTCCCCAATTTTACTAATTACATTATATCTCACCAATATGCTGCACATAATCAGCCCTTCGTCTCAACATAACACCACAGTGACATATATACAATCTCGCTCCGTGCATTGATTTCAAGTGTTTCATCGTTGCGACTGCATCATCTAACAATTCTGGCTCTGAACCTGTAAATATTAGTTTTATTACATGATTATTATGGGAAAATATATTTCAAACTCAAACATTTATTTATTCAAATAGACTTCTTCGAGAAGCACTTTTGAAACGTCATTACATATTTTTTACATTTACCACCGATTCGGAAAGCAGTATCTATGGAGAAGAACCGGCAAGAAACTCCATAGTTGCTCTTTTAAATCATGTCAGTTTTACAAAATATTATAATCATATATTGTAATAATATGCCAAAGAACTGTCCTGTGGTTTTTACACGACAACCCTCCATGGGTTTTATCGTCTATTATATAATATTTTGTAGTTATAAATAATTTTCTAGGGAAATGTTAAACAGAAACAGGTCAATGTAATAAAAAAAGAGCGTGTGTGTCGAGCACACGTGTCAGAAGTGAAACTTCTTTTCAAAGATACCAAAATCGTCGCATTACTTTATAACGTGACGGTATTGCCATGACGCGATTCAATTCAATTTTCAATTCAATTCAAAAAATATTAGAAAGAAATGAAACAATCTCACCTGCTTTGGAATTTTTTTCGCATAGCAGACATTTAAATTTATCACCATCCTGTTCTACCATTTGTATCTAAAATATTAAAATATAAAATCAATAATAGTAAGTACCTATATAAAATCAAAAAAGACATCATTATTTAAGTAATATCCTATTTAGTATGACATAAAGTTTTACATAAATATTTTTACATATTTAAAAATTGTAGAATTAACAGTACTTTAATTTTCATTAAAATTTAAAACCTTCAAATCTATAATTTGTTATGATAACTAGCTTAACGCCCGCGGCTTCGCCCGCTTTGTCTAAAACCTAATAAATTATAAAACCTTCCTCTTGAATCACTCTATCTATTAAAAAAAAACCGCATCACAATCCGTTGCGTAGTTTTAAATATTTAAGCATATAAAGAGACATAGGGACAGAGAAAGAGACTTTGTTTTATACTATGTAGTGATTTTACTTACTGGCATTTCACTACTAGGGCTGCTATCTCCGATTTTACTCTCAACAGATTTTACTTCATACATTTCACCGGAATCCACTTTAATGAAGGCACCTGAAATATTAACAATTTATTATCTTCTCTATACATATAAAACTAGATCTCCTCCCGCGGCTTCGCCCGCGTTCTCAAAGAGAAACCCACATAGTTTCCGTTCCTGTGGGTTTTTCCGGGATAAAAAGTAGCCTATGTCTTATTCTGGGCCTTCTAATACATATATTTTCACGCTCAACTACGAGCCAGAATGTTTAAGAATCTATGTAATCTGTACCCACCTAACATCTTTGTAATTCTACATTCTGCAAATAAAGAAAATATGAATTTGAAAGCTAGTGATTATATATTACCACAGACTAATAATAATATACTACGTATACAACAGACGGTGCACTCCATACAAAAAAAGTTGCACTATGAATTTACGCAATTAAAGCGCCAGTGGGGAAATAACGTACTACGTGTTCGATTATATCTCTTAGTCTTTTGCTTTTAACACACTAGATGGCACGTTAAACACAGACTTGATGTTCTTTTCCTTCCAGAGCCACTAGATGGCACTAATGTAAATATATGTACACGTACCTTTTATTTTCAAGTCTTTGGCGTCAAGTGTCAACGTCAACTGTCAACATAATATTTTGTACCTACTCGGATTTTTAAATGTAAATACGATTCTCCACAAAAACATTGTAGACACAAGAAAGGGATTTCTACATTTGCTACTAAGAAGGATATGGGATCATGAAGGATTTCATCTGTTTTAATACCAGTAAAATGGAATGAGCGCCGTGGCCGTGACTGTGTTTGGTACATAAAGAATGACAAACATTCAACTTAAAATTATTATGAGTGCATTACGGGCAAGGGCACAATAAGTTGTCCTTTGACTAAGATGTACTTAATTTTAAGGAACACTAAAATGGATGGCTAGAATAGGTATAATCGCATACATAGTATTTATTTCTAGTCTGTTGTATAAATAATCAAAGACTACAAAATATATAGTGAACTAAGTATGTCTTTAATATTAATTCTACAGTTTACAGTGTAGTGTGTAATCTATTGTATGTGTGCGTCTAGAATATATAGTCCTGTTGTTCTACAGTTTAAGCAGTTCAATACAAGCTTACAGTCGAGTCAAGTGTTTCATTAACCACCAACCATTGCATGGCAACCCTGCCAGTTTTGTAAATTGTAGTCTACCTAACCTGACTGTTGGTTTTGATTTGTATCACACAAAGAATACTATACCAAATTTCAAGAAATAAGAATTAAATATTTGATTAACTTTTACTAATATACAGGAGCTTATACATCAAACAAGACCAAAGCAGGGCTTTGGAGAAAGTGTGTATGGACAAAGACCACAATACATATGGTGCGGACAACTGCATGAAAAGCATGCAGTAAGGGACATTAAATAAATAAATAAATAAAACACATTTATTGTCAAGATCACAACACGAGATACATTTATAAACGAAGGAAAAACAAAAAGAAATAAAAAGAAAAATAATTAAATAAAAATAATCTTATTCCTAAGAACTGTAATGTGGCAGTGAGTGACCTGACAAATGGAGCCAACTCAGTATATGATGGCAAGGTGATTAATACCTCACCACCACTGATTTTCAGTGACCCCAAGTGACTATTGGAGTTTCAGTCTAGAATTGTATATAATGATAATTTAACATGAAATATTTCTATTAATATGATAAATACTAATAAATAAATACATCAGTTAAAACATGATATACATATATATATATATATTATGTATAGGTAGATATAATATCAGTATGTAATTATGTATATACTTAATGTAAATAAATAAAATAAAATTATGTATATGTTACCGGAAATGTATGAAATCAAGGAATTGTATACAAATCCTAGTGGTCTAAGATCCGAATATAAGTCGAAATGCAACGGCGTGATAATAGAATGAGACCAATTTTATAATAAATTAAGTGTATTAAAAATGGTTTGACTGGAAAAATCCTGGACAGGATATTTTTTATTAATTATTAAAAAAAAAATATTTTCATTTTTTATTAATTGCAGTTTCGAGATAATAAAACAAACATTATTTGAAGACTTTTTAACGAATGGGTCTCAAACTAATAGGAAATGTGTACAATGCCGATGCCACTTAGGAAATGTATAAAATATTGTTTAATAAACTATTTAATGCATACATATCCTAGTAAATGTATAATCTTCCTTGGAATTATATATAATTCCAATATCGTATTAGGAAATGTATATAAAGTAAATGATTTCTGTAATAAAACACGTTGTTATTTTTTTTATTATAGCACTTATTGAGACAATCGGGTAACAAACAGTCTTACCGTAAAATAATAATAATATGTTCATATTATCTTACTAATTAACATTTCTTAAATCAACTTATATTCAATCAAATCAAATTTTCATTTAAGTATTTAAGGGTGCTATTACCGATTTTTAACAAAAAACGCTATTTTACGGTACCATTTTAACTCAAAGCAATTACACGTGAGAACAAAGTAATATCTTAATTTAAAGATAATATATTCAGATCTACGATCATCTTATAAAAATTGTACGACGTCATACAAAATTGTCGCTGAAATACGATTTTCCCAGCACAATGATCGCATAAAATGCAAAAAAATGGGGTCTAAAACGGTACAATTTTAAGAAAATTAAAAGCCTAATCTATCTTCTTACCTATAAATTATTGAGGGATATACATATAGTCCTTTATAGATTCTGATAATTTTTTTGTATCTAAATCAAAATTTTATTTCAATTATTAGCTAAATTAAAAATACTTGTCGATTTCTTCATACATTTTGCTCTCGCGGGTCGTCAGACCGCGCTCAGAAGCGCTCTTGGAAGGACGGGTGTATCGCTCCTCGTCCCAAAAATAAAACGAATTAGAAAAAGATTACTGTGCGTGCACTGTCGTTTTCGCGATTTGAAATATTTGATACTTTATAAGAGTAAACTGTTTATCTTTCATATTCCAATTATTTGTAATTTTAAATTATGTTTTAAAAATGACCTTGCCTGAGATGCTCTTTTTTATGGGTTGTTGAATAGATTGGTGGGGTGAAACAATTCAAGATGGCGTCGACGAAAATTTGACTTTTTTTTCGTGATGGGTGTCATTTTCAAAGTTTTTGGGGTAGCTATTAACGAATATGAGGTCAAAACTGAAATCCAAGATGGCGCTGACGAAAATTGTACATCTTTTCGTCATGGGTGTCATTTTCATGGTTT
>CAJQZN010041986.1:57966-70019 GCA_907164685.1 Colias eurytheme | reverse complement strand
TATTGGTTAATAGATACCCTAATAACCGTGAAAATGACACCCATGACGAAAAGATGTACAATTTTCGTCAGCGCCATCTTGGATTTCAGTTTTGACCTCATATTCGTTAATAGCTACCCCAAAAACTTTGAAAATGACACCCATGACGAAAAGATGTACAATTTTCGTCAGCGCCATCTTGGATTTCAGTTTTGACCTCATATTCGTTAATAGCTACCCCAAAAACTTTGAAAATGACACCCATGACGAAAAGATTTCAAATTTTCGTCGGCGCCATCTTGGATTTTAGTTTTGACCTCATATTGGTTAATAGCTACCCCAAAAACCACCCAAATTTGCAAATGTGTTTGCTACTTAGGAAAAGTTCAGATTTAAAGATATAGGTAATGTGACGAATTTAATTTATTGCATTCCGACTGTTTCTCGGAATAACATACATTTACTAAGAATTGCATACAAATACAATGCCGGGTTTAATATATTGCCGGTAACATAATATTATGTATGATAATAATTCTTAAAGTATTTTATAGATACATTTCTTAAAAAGCTTCGATATATGAATAATATGTATACAATATACAATAATACAATTCATATTCAAATTGTTGTAAAATAGTCACACTTTTTTAAGTTGGTTGAATTCACTAAAATACACATAAGGATCGTACCTACTAATAAAAGTAACAAAATGAATTTTTAAAGTTCACAGTAATCTTCTGGAATCAATTTCAATAAAAATATAAAAAAAATAATATCAAGTATGAATATGGTCTATAAAATGGAATGCGCTATGTTTACGTGAGCGTGATGTCCCGCGAACCACGTTGCGACGTTAACGCCGTTAGTACACCGACGCATTCGCGTGCGGCAGCGAAACAACGAAAAATCTGTCAGTAGTATGGCAGGTTTTCGCATATGATATGTCTCACTCTAGCACATAGATAGATGAAATAGTTGCGTCCTTGTCAGTATTGTTTCGCAAGGAACTGCGAAATGGCCATTACACAGACGCATTGCGAAAAAGTTGCGAAAACATTGCTGTTTACTAAAGTTCCGCAGATATTTCGCTACGCAGTAGTTTCGCAGAGATTCGCTGCCGCACACGAATGCGTCGGTGTACTAACGGCGTAAATACCTAAATTTGAGTAGCGCAGATTTGTGACAGCGTCCTTAAAAAAGTATTTTATACATTTCTTAAAAAGCTTCGATATTGTATACAATAATACAATTCATATTCAAATTGTTGTAAAATAGTCCCACTTTTTTAAGTTGGTTGAATACACTAAAATACTTATAAGGATCGTACCTACTAATAAAAGTAACAAAATGAATTTTTTAAAGTTCCCAGTAATCTTCTGGAATCAATTTCAATAAAAATATAAAAAAAAAAAATATCAAGTATGAAGATGGTCTATAAAATGGATTGCGCTATGTTTACGTGAGCGTGATGTCCCGCGAACCACGTTGCGACGTTAAATACCTAAATTTGAGTAATAGTCCGGGATACATCGTCCATTTTTGCAAGTGATTACTATCAAGCTAATTTTTCGTGAGTAGCTTTATTTTGATGTGATGCCCAATAATTTCATGTACGAAACTCTCGATTGTGGTAGCTTACAGAGGTAACAAGGATAAAAATTTTTGATTTGACGGTACCCAAATATTTATTACGCAATTTGTAGGACAATATGTCTGTTGAATTATACAAGTATTAAATAAGTGAAAATAAAAAAATCAGCTGGTTAGTAATCATTTATGATGACTTCGTTATCGATACACATTGGAAAGGGGGACTCTTTGATCAAACCATAGATTTTGTAGGACAAATATTTTTTCGAATAATTTAGATAATAATCTTGAGATTGAACAAAAAAAAAACATTCAGTTGGTAATTAATATTTGAGAACCATCAAATCAAAATATTTTATCCTTGTTTCCTCTGGTAGCTACCACAAACGAGAGTTTCGTACATGAAATTATTGGGCATCTCATCAAAATAAAGCTACTCACGAAAAATTAGTTTGATAGTAATCACTTGCAAAAATGGACGATGTATCCCGGACTATAACGCAGATTTGTGACAGCGTCCTTAAGGTAATCAGTCCCCTCGTCCTGCTGTCCCCGTGTACATGTCGCAGTTGGATTGTATAATCCGCCGTATTACAAACGGCCGGCATTTTGTAATATGCCGAAATTCGTCTTTTTCAAACATTCTACAAAAAGACGGTCGCGAGCCGACGGAGCCCCACTTCGTGGGGCTCCTATTTCTGTATAGTTCTAAAAAACACGAACCTAACCTAACCCACCCCCTTATCCAAACCAAAAATTTCTGATTACGAATTTTCGGCATATTACAAAATGCCGGCCGTTTGTAATTCGGCGGATTATACAATCCGATTGCGACATACATACCCCTCGTCCCGCGTACCTTCCAATATCTTAGATGTTTTACATTTCCGACTGTTAGTTAGGTAATATATGGATTTCCTAGGAAATGTGTACCTACTATAAAATAATTTATTTCACACATTTCCATGCGATTTTAGGAATTACATACATTTCCTGGGAATTTTATACAATGACGGATTACATACATTTCCGTTAACATATACTTACAATGTTTATAATTATAATGATAAATAGGCAGAAAATAACGGTCTATATAATGTTATGTTATATTATAACCAGTAAATAAAATAAATATTTAATTAAAGTTTATGTGTAAACTGTAATTCGATACAAATGCAGGGTTAGAACAGGATTTTAAAATATGTCTCCGGTATTGGAAACGAAAATTATTAATATTTGTCAAACTGGTTAAATGGTGGTGGAATGTTGTTCCAACACTTATGGCTCTTTCAATTTATGCGTTTCGTATCGGACCGTTAGTCGCTACAGTGCCGAAGCTGTGCGTTTGTCGTACGGCGCACGGCCGGTCGTTTGTTTTCATACAAAATGCACAGTGCGGCAACAGCGCGGCGTCCGTACCGCGAACGCTCGACAGCAGGACGGCAATCTACAGATCACCCATATTTGGCAATCTCGCTTCACCTAATGGCCTTGTCTGTTCAAGCCGAAATGAATTAATTACCTACTGCAAAAATTAAATAATTTAGATTACCTGGAAAAGACAAGGAAAATAAACTTTAAACAAGTGTTCGACCGATTATTACCAAGTAGGTAAATAAATTAATGACAAGACAAGGTAATTAATGCTAATAATTTCCTAAAGAAAACATTTTTTTCAAAATTTTCACATAATAGGTACTAGTACCTAACTAGACTCAAAAGTTTATGATAAGTCAATGAATGATAAATAGAATATGTTTAAGTAAAATGAAGTAGTTTATTTTACAATAAATTATTCTTATAAATTACCAACTTTCATTCTACGGCTTCAACCGTGTGCCTTATTCAATCCCTGTTCCTACACCTTGACTCCTATTTATGCAACAAAATTGAGATGTCCTTTTTCAACGTAGGTATGTACCGTGTATGTATATCGAAATTTCCGTCAAAATCGGTTCAGACGCGTGCGGGAATAGGGTAACGGCACCAGTGGTCAGCCAGGCACCAGTGATCAGCCTATTGCGTTGTTTATTGGCCATAAATATCGCTGTAATCAAAATAACCAAATCACGCGCACTTAAATAGAAGCTCTGTTTCGTTATTGGTTCATGCATCACGCGATAGGAGCAGCAGGGGGTCAGGGGAGAGAAGTAAACACGTTCGTACAGGTGCTGTCCGCCAACAAGAACAGAAGTGTCATGTCTGCAATATTTTTTGTTTCACGTGGTGCTCTTTTGAAAGGTGAGAAATAACATATTTTAGTATGAAATGTGATTGTGTTTTATAGGTAATAACTTTATAGATTACTTAGAGCATTTAATTTTATGAAATTTGATAAAAAATATTGTTTTTTTACTTAAAAATTTGAGGGGCTGACCATTGGATACCGATTTTTTATGAAAGATCCAATGGACAGCCACTGGGGCTGATTACTGGGATTATTCCTAATTGTTAGAAAACCCAGTGGTCAGCCGCATTTCAAAATATTTTTTTCAAGCGGCTGACCACTGGGTCTCAATCTGTGGTCTCAATGATCCAGTATTCAGCCACGATGTTATTGAAATAATATTTTAAGTATAAATGCGAATGTTTGTGTTTAATTCTATAAGTAATACTTCATGTTAGTTAAGTTTTACCTGAAATAATGGTATTATGTGTATTCATATCCAAAAGTTATTATTGTTCCCTTTTTTCTAGCTAAAAATGCCGCCAAGACAACAGTATCCTCCAGAGAAATCCTCCGAAAGAGATCCTCCTGTGGTTGATTATAATTATATATATTGTGGATTATAGATACATCAATAATATTATAAACTAATATCGCTGATTTCTTTAAAAATAATTATTGCTGTTATTATGATAAATAATAAGAAGTTCCTTGAAAATAAGAAGACACAAAGAGATTGTAATAGACCAATAGTATGTTTAAAACAATATTTGTATTATGTGCGATATACATTTTTTTGTGCTAAGTGAATCGTTGCTATAAAAATGTGATTAATATAGTTGATTTTGATATAACATTGTTTATTTTGATCTCATAATTAGTTATACTTACTAAAGGCTGAACACTGGGTTCAACAAGGCTGTTTATTGGTTTTTAGAGGCTGTTCACTGGGACACTGGGCCATTTTTTGTTTAAAATTAATTATATATTTTACTAAGAGTATTATTGTTTTTGATAAACGCTGATTCGAAACTAAAATAAACAATAAATCCATACATGTTGTACGTTTTTTGATTCGACGATTGTTGTAGAAATTGCAATTGTCAAAACTTCAAAAAGCTGTTATGAGGCTGACCACTGGTGCCGTTACCCTACCTATTTTCTTGTGGTCCCACTATTTTCTATTTTGTCCTACTATGACGGAGTAACTTTCGTATTTATCTACAAAACAGAAATGATTTGATTGTTTGTTTGTTTGTATTGGATAGGATCCGAAACTACTGGATTGATTTGAAAAATTATTTCACCATTCGAAGCAATAATTATACCTACATGATGAACATAGGCTACTTTTTATAACGGGAAAATACTTCATTCTTATGGGAATCGATGTCGAAATATTTCATTTTAGGCGCATAAAGAAAAAAAACGCAAAGGATCATTCAAAACCTTTTCTACGGTTTAAATCTCAAAACTTTTTGGTTCATACTTCATATAAATTATAAAGGTAATCTGATAGGATTATTTATAAAATAAAACAAGATGACGTAGGTAGGTATTTAACTTTAGTTTCGATTTATTATCATTATGATGTTTTCATTATGAATTCTTGATATTCTTAACGACGCGGTTGGCGCAGAGGTAAAGTAACTGCCTACTGAGCTGACGGTCCCGGGTTCGATCCCCGGTCAGGGCAAATATTTGTGTGATGAACTTGATTATTTGTTTTTGGGTCTGGGTGTTATCTATATATGTATTTATAAAATATTAAATTATATTTATCGTCGTCTAGTACCCACAACATAAGCCTTAATTGAGATTACTGTGGGACTAGGTCGATTTGTGTAATATTGTCCTTTAATATTTATTTATAATTTATATACTTATAATTAAATGTGACTAGAAATAATATACTTACTTACTACGGTTTAAGTATAGGTTGTATTATGTATATTATTTTGTAATGAGATCTTGCAATCAAATATTCACACAATCTCGCAAGTTTTCCGACAATTCATTTTTCGTATGAAAACGATCAATACACTAGGTACCTACCAAATATAAGCCGCTACAGGAACGCAGTTAGTAATAATTAATAACGGCTTTAACCCATTTACAATATTTTTTATAGGTACTGCAAAGGCAATGAGGTTATGTATTAAAAACGTAGTATATTATTATTAGTCTGTGGTCTGTGATATTATTATTAGTCTGTGTTAAAAACGTGAAAAGTAACGTAAAAACGTCTTAGTGCCATCTAGTATTCGTTTAGCATCGCCAAATCGGAGGAGAATAACTTGTTTATAGTAGTTTCATGAGATGGCGTTGTTTTGAATATAAACTTTTCTGTAAAATTAGTTAAAATCGAGTGAAAATTAAATTAAATAGGTAGGTTCCATTTACAAAAGTATGTAAAAAATTATAAAAAGCAATGAAATTGCAATTAAATCTAATTTTATTTTTTGCTGGTTAAAATGATACACTTAGCGGCATCTATTGGTAGACGGATGGCATTAATCGTCTTTTGTATGTAGTGCACCAGACATGATATTACCTTGTTCATTAGCAGCGGCTATTATAGCATTAGCTGTTTCTTCGTCGCCTGACATTTGGAGCTCAATGTGCGATCCTGAGTTTGAATCTGTAATTAATTTATTGATAATTGTTAATTATTTAAATTCTAGCGTTGTATATGTTTTACGTAATTTAAGGTTCGTAAGAGGAATGGTTGAATTCCAATACAGAAATAGATGAGATATCCAAATATACTATCAAGGTTGTATAAAATTACTAGCTTACCGCCCGCGGCTTCGCCCGCCTTGACGAATAACGAATTTTGATGCGTTTTTTTAATAGATATAGTGATTCAAGAGGAATGTTTTAGTATATAATTTATTAGGTTTTAGACAAAGCGGGCGGTAAGCTAGTTTTATACTATTTAACTAGGAAAAACTCTATCAAAAAGGGACTTTTTACCATACATAGATAATTTTAAATTTACCTTGATCATCGTTATTGTCCAAACTATCGTTATCATGGGGCACGACCAATGATATCTCATTATCACCGTATATAAACTTTTGCCCTGACATTACACCTATTATCGGACCATTTTCACTCTCTATTACAACTGCGTCTGAAATTTAATAAATAATTTTCATATTATTAATATTATATATTGTACTTTTACAACTGCGTCTGAAAATTAATAAGCAATTGTTTCATATTATTAATCCATACTAATATTATAAATGCGAAAGTAACTCTGTCTGTCTGTCTGTTACTCAATCACGCCTAAACTACTGAACCAACTTGCATGAAATTTGGTATGGAGATATTTTGATACCCGAGAAAGGACATAGGCTACCTTTTATTGCGAAATATGTACCACGGGCGAAGCCGGGCGGACTAGTATTATATATAGTTCAATATATATTATATTACAGAAAAATAATGGAAGTTATTTTAGTAACTATGATCATTATTGTAATAATATAAGAGGATATTATTAATACTTTTTGAAAAAAAGAGCGTGTTTGCCGAGCACAAGTGTCAGAAGTAAAACTTCTTTGGCAAGATTCAAAGATTCCAAAATCGTCGCCTTACTTCATGACGTGACGGTATTGCTATGACGCGACCTTGAAATTTTACTCTCAACGCGCCTAAAGAAGTTTCACTTCAAAAATCTGGGAAAGTTTATTTCTTATTAGAACAAAATTAATTAAGTTTAATCATAATTTTATTAAGCTTTAAGATATTTTATTTAAGTAATTAAGCTTTAATTACTTAAATAAAATATCTACATAATATATTTATATTTTCTAGAAATATGTTAAGTATATAAATTAATAACAATTAAAAACTTCAAAACTAACCTTCATCAATCTCCATAGGTTTCTCTTCATGATTTTCCTCATCTTTTTGTTCATTCGTCACTCTAACATAGCCTTTTGCTAAACCATTTAGGGTGAAATTGCCTTTATTCAATAGTGTTGCTATCGTCTCAGGTTCTATAATAACTCTTGGTATGCTTGATAATTGATTTATATCCATTTCAGTTTTAATTGTCGATGTTATTTCTGTTGCGTCGGTTGTTTCTGTTAAGTTCGGTAAACTTGATACTGACGGCTGAAAATAGAGAATAGAAAAAGATGAGAAATTGGTTTTATGAAACCACGGAAAAAGTGAAATTTAGGCACAAAATTATCGTATTTGTACGATAATTATCGTACGGTTCGACCGTCACGCGACATGCGCTACACAGACCAAAAAGTTTGAGACGATGTAATAAAAGTTTCACTTTAACCCATTGACCACCGAGCGGCCCGATCGGGCCGAGACACAATAGATTTTCTATTGTGTCTGTGATCCGAGGACTGACAAATTAATACCTTTTTAAATTAACGCAAGTGGTTTGATGTAATAGAAATGTGATATTTAGGATCTCTGCTTCCTCAATTTGGTTTTGGTAATCAACATAGTACATAATGCAATTTTATAAATTACTAGCCGTCCGCCCCGGCTTCGCCCGTGGTACATATTTCGCAATAAAAGGTAGCCTATGTTCTTTCTCAGGGTCTAAAGATTATCTGTGTCAAATTTCAAAATTGGTCCAGTAGTATATCCGTGAAAACCATACATACATACAAACCTTTCCTCTTTATAATATTAGTATAGATGAAGTGATTACTTACCATATTTTTAGGAATATTAGTAGTCACATTACTCCAACTATTTGAAGTTTTGACTCTTAAATCAAAACCGGGTGGCAAAGGCTGTAATTTAGACGCAGGCAACACTAGCTTTATATTATTTTTGTCTTTTGCTTTTGCGTCGTCTACTATCAATTCCTTTTTGATGTTTCGCAACTGTTCCGATTTGTGAATGTTGTCGCGAATTGATGTTTTCATTTCGTTAAGCCTGTAAAATGTTAATGGCATAAGAAAATTCACTAATAATAGCAGAATAAAGTTTATTGCAAAACATTATTCAAAGAGATTTTTATTATTAAAATATTTATCTTGTATGTTTGTATCAGAAACATTAAAATAAAACTTCACCATAAAGGAAAAATAACAAAATGTTTTATAACAATATTTATTAAAGGAATGAATAATTTTATTATGGAAACTCTATCTATGTATAAAAAGTAGTTGTATATATATTTTACATACAGATTTAATACATTAATTACAATAATAAATTAATTTACTTACCTAGCAAGCAGATAATCATATTCGAGTAGTGATTTATAGCATTTTGCGCACAAATTATTATTTTCTTTACATTCCTGTGGCACTTCCTTTCCTGATATTTCTAATAACAGCTCAAATATTCGACTTCCTGACATAGGTGTCTGAAATTAAGAATACATGAACATTAATTTTCTGTGATATCTATACTAATATTATAAAGCTGAGTTTGTTTGAATGCGCTAATCTCAGGAACCACAGGGACGATTTGAAAAATTCTTTCATTGTTAGATAGTCCATTTATCAAGGAAGGTGTAAAACTAATAGGAGTGAAGCAAAGTAGGTAAAAACACGAGACACACATAGCCTATAGCCTTCTTCGATAAATGGGCTATCTAACACCAAAAGAATTTTTCAAATCGGACCTGAGATTCAATCGTTTCCTGAGATTACCTAATTGTATAGAAATTACCTTGGTTTCAAATATGTTAATCTTCGTTTTCTCAACCCCTCCATCTTGTTTATTACAAATGTAACAATGCTCTGCCATCCTGGAAATTTTACATATTATTTAAACTAATATATTTTTATTGGAAAAGTAAACTTTGAATGGACAAAATTAAATAAACGATACTCATACATCAAAATTATGTATAACAGAGCAGCCTTGTCACTATATAGTGATCTTTTTAAATAATAATAAATGTAAGCTGTGCGGGGAGGCAGCAAAAGTTGTAGGTGATAGTTAGTATTTGTAATGATATAAATTCAGATGTTTGTAAAGAGAAGAGAGAGAATATTTGAAAAGACATAAAATAAGATAATACCTTTTTCAAGAATTTACATAATATACTATAATATATTTATTTCAAAATATTTATTATTTGTTTTGTTTTATATATGTATGGATCAAAATATAGAATAGCTAGGTATGAATTAAGCCCTAAAATATGTATTATATAAAAAATAACGAAAAATAAGTAAATTTAAATAACTTTAAGTTGAGCTTTTCAAAGTTTACCTTTTTGTTTACCATTAATTTCAATTACTTTTCAAGTTTAAAAACGTCTACATCTCTATAGAAAGCAATTTCTAAAGAATTCACTTCATAAAAAATTAATTATAACCATTCTATGCTATTTTTATTCAATTAATTAGTTAAAAAACTTAATCTAAAGAAATTTATAATACATTCGTTCGATAAGTACCTGCAACTTTGGAGTTTGGTTTTATTTTGATTCCATTAGTTTCTGAAGGTTTTCGTATTGAAAAGAAATAAGTTGTCAGCCATGATTTTAGCAAGCAGCCACCATTACGGACAATACGTGTCGAATAGTTTACGATTTCCGCTAGAGAGCGCTGCTTATTTCCTTTCAAAGACAAGAACACAGATAATAAACACTGCATCACAGAATAAAATATTAAACCATTATGTTATCGAAAAAACTTCGAAAAAAAGCATGTTTGTGCGAAAAAGGATATTTTTCTTCTATAGAAATTCCTTAATTGTTGTAAATAATTTCTACTATTATTAAAAAACAATTACATTGAAAACTATCAGATTTATTTTTCATTAGCTACGCTACTCGGTTTCACCCCTAAAATCCGATCAATAGCTTTTGCGTGAAAAATGTTACCAAACAAACATCCATACATCAATAATTATTATAAGTGAGATGTAGGATAAGATGTCGATAAGATAGTTCTAGTTCAACATACAAACTCGTATTTTATAAATTCCGTTTATATCAAAAAATTACATTGTTATGATATTTTCTTTTCAACAATTCAACTACTTCTCAATTATGATCAGGTTCACAAAACTTACCTTTGAGCTTTATTTTTTCACCGTAGCTGCAGCAGCACGTGACCGCGAAGGCCTATATAAACTATATAATCTGTGTAATAATATGTGGGCTATTTGGTTACTATCTGATGTTATCTACGCACCATAGTCTGTTGTCTATGCCAAAAGTCAGAAACAGGAAATGCTTTAGTTTGGCGCGAAAGCAAAACTGGCGCGCTTTTGGTTAAAATTTCAGGTAAATTGTTTTTAGAATATATCTGTTTATCTATTTAAGCTCGACGAATAAAAACAAACGCAATTCGAAAACATTTTTTATTTCTATACAATTTACATTTTTTCGCGTCTCGTGCAGCATTCTAAATATATTATTTTTCTCTTAAAATTTACAATAAAATTAAAAGTCTTTCAACATGATACATTCGTGTATTTACATATTAACATAACCTCACCCTCTAAGTTCATTTATAAAGTAAGCCACAACAGAAATAGTCATATAATAATTTGTAGTAGACAACAATTGTGCTATACCTAACAATTTTATGATAATGGCACTGTCTCATGGTTGTTAAAATGTCATGAAAAAGGGGAAACAGAGTTGAAAATTGTACTGTTCTTGTTATATATTGAGCAATATAAGGTAAGATTTAATAATACTTGTATGTATATATTTAGTATGTGGTATTGATATTACTTTCAACACGTGAAATTGTTATAAAAATAGCATTTATTGAGTTAGCTGTTAGATAATTAGAGTTGAAAATGAGAGATTTACCTTTTCATTAAGTATTTTATGTCCATAAATCAAGCTATAGGTGTCTAAAACGATGCTGTACTAAAATTATTTATTGTCTCAGTTTTCTAATTCATTTTAACCAACATAATATATAAATCTGTTCAAATAGTTATCACAGTGTAACCATTTTGTATCTTGTTAGTAGTTTTGTAATGTTTCGTATGTTTGGAGTAAGGAATGCTGTGTATAAATGAAAGAATATTTGTGTTTCATGTATTTTAATGTTAAACATGTAACTACTACCTAATACCAATGAAAGATAAGCTAAGAAATAAGGAGAGAAAAAACTAAAAATTATAATCTGCTACATTATCTTATGTTTGCTAGAGTGCTGTTTTTGTAAGTCAGACATAGTTTCGTGCAGTATTTTGTGTCATTTAAACTAGTGGAACATGTATTGTTTTGAGTTATTGACGATTACAGAATTTATTTCAACAATATATTATTATAAGCACTGATTTTCAAACAATTTTTGATTATCAGTTACGTAGAACGAATTAAAACAACAGCGACACAAATGTA
>CAJQZN010041986.1:19062-52966 GCA_907164685.1 Colias eurytheme | reverse complement strand
ATTATCAGTTACGTAGAACGAATTAAAACAACAGCGACACAAATGTATATTTTTTTACATAATTTTAAAACACAAAATTGATTTCTATCACGACATCAATTGCTAATACTAAGACATTTAATTCATTTCGAAAATATTTCTAGAGAAAAAGATATGCATCTATTTTATTTGATAACATTGTTTACTATAGGACTATTGTTCGCTATAATACTGTTTACGCTATGTTATTTTTTGTAGATTCTTTTAAACAAAAAAATGTTTTAAATTTTAGTTAGAAATTGCGTTTGCAAGGCAAATCTATACTACTTAGTGTTAAAGTAAATAGTGTGTTATATGAGACAATTTCATACCATAAACAGTTATAGCATGCTAGACATTTTACATACGAGTAGGTATCTAATCTTATAAATAGAAAAAAGGAAGGAAGGGAACCAATTTATTAGTATATTAAAACGAGAATAAACATTGACCAGTGTTAATTACAATTTATGGTGTCTATTTCAAATCATTGTTTCTGAAACACAAATGGACGTTTTCGTTCAAAATAATAATATGTAGTTATTAATATATTTTTATAAAAATATTATTTAAATCACTGGTCAGTTACAGAATTAAATAATTATCGATATAGGCCAATTTTATGTTTATAGAAAATCTGTTTCATCATTTCCATCTAATCAAATATAATTGACTTCGCCATGACACTTACTAATTACCTACTAGCCTAAAAAGTGCTAAAACTTACGATTATGACACTTTTGGTTCTTAAAAAACATCGAATAAAGGCGGTTACACACGATACCACAAGCTTGACAAGTTTGCATGAACAATCGTTCGTCTTGCATCTCTCAAATAATTTGCACAAATAAATTGTACACACATAATTGACAAGCTTGCAGTATCGTGTCACCACACAGTGAGAACACGAAACTCATGCAATACCGAATAAAACATGCACACTCTAAGCGAATGAAAAATAAAAGTCAAATGTATCTACCTTATAATCAACATATACTTTATTTCTTGTACAATTCACAACTGCCATTAGTGTACAACCGGTAAAATCTATCATAAAAATACGCACAGACAATATTTTCTTTACGCTAAACAGGGCAAAAATAATGTAACAGAAACACCTTTAATCAACTAAAAATTAAATGTCGAACTATTTCTAAAACAGTCACTCAAAACGGAAAAATAATGTCAGCCATTTGCGATGCACGTATTCCATTTTTTTCACAAAATGGCCGACACGGAACTAAAACTATTATATTCAATTCATATAAGGGAATAATGCTTACAACACCTAAACCTCTACTTATACAAAACAAAATGCGTACGCATCTCTCGTCTCGCCCAAGTACATTAAAAAATAAAAGAGAAAAAATAAAAATAAAATAAAAAATGGAAATGTAGATTGTGTTAAACATGAAATAAAAAAAAATTGTTACTGTGTCTAAAATTAACTATCTGTTAATGTCTTTATAGCAGTGATCTAGATCACAATAATTGTAAAAATTAAGGAATAATAATGTTGCCGTTGTAAAAGAGTTCACCCCGTAGTTTTTGCGTTGGTAACTTTGAAAAGAAAAATACGATTTTTATGTGTGTTTTGGGGTGAATATTGTTAAACGGCAACCCAAGTCCCGCACTCGGTGGCTGTGTGTGTGTGTGTAGCCGTCCGTCTTGATATGTGTGTTTGTGTGTGCGCCGCCTTCGCCGTTAACTAGAAGCAAATACGTCCATGTAAGTGCATGTATCTCAAACTTGCCGATCCAGGTCGAAAAACAACTGTTACCATAGATTAATTTATAAAAATAAAACAAAAATGTCTTCTTTGACGTTTACGTCACAACTGTCACAATGACATTTAACACAGACTAAAAAAATGCATAAAGTGTGCACACATGTTTTTCGACCGGACCGCTGATGTAGAAAAATGTTTGTAAAAAAGCCTGAATACAAAAGAAAACAGAAAACACATGAAATAAAACCAAAACAAAACATAGAAGAAACAGAATACTAAAGAAGACGGACATTCAATATTGCCTGCGTAATAGACATCGATAGAGTTATAAATTCATATCATATATATTATTTTTTTACATTAAATCTATAATTTATTTGTCTTCTTGATATGTAGGTGCCAAATTCAAAGCTTATGCACGCACATGACATAACTAAATGTCAATGTCACATCTACAAAAATTGACATACTTCGACGGGAAAAGCGGGTACAGTCGCGCACAAAACCGCTATAAGTTTATTATTTCTTTAATATAGTATTAAACTACAAAATGTAGCGATAAGTACAAATCTATTAAAAGCCTAAAAGCATTGCTTCATCGTAAAATATCAGATATTTGTGCACGACTGTACTGTTCATATAATTACATACACTTAGGCTACGCGCGCATCTATAGAGTATAGACCAATTGACATGAAAAATATTAACTTTATGGTATTTAATCACAAGGATATGTCATTCTTTTAGAAGAAAATGTCGATGCCACCTTTGGAACAAAATATAACTAATAATTTCTCAATATAATAAATAGGAAAGATCAACAATTCTAATACAGATAAAATAACATTTTTTAAATAATTACATTAAATCTAGAACAATGAAAAAGGTGGCAATAATTTCATGTGACGATATTAATTTTTCTGAACCTTACAATAACATTTACAACACATTACGCTATTTTTTACATGACACTCGAGTACTTGATTGTACTTTTTTACAACTACCTGCAAAATAATCTGTTATTAACGGCATTATTATTTACAACAATATCATTTTAAATACATTCCATTTTTATTATTTTAAATCCTATATAATCTTACAACTTTGGCTAATTTATTTGGCTTAGAAAATATGAAAAGAATCAACAAGCACAGTTAAAAATAAGGAAAGAATGTCAAATGCTCTAGTGTCAATAGATATAATAATATAATTGGAAAAACATATTAAAATTTATTTATGTCTGTATACATTTCATATAAGAATATATAATATACATATTCCTTATTAAAATAAAATATATAATGATATAGAAAAAGGGGGCCGTCATTTCTATTTTTGTTCACAATCTTGCCAAGTTTTTAGTGAATACATCTTAATAAAGATTAATTTCCCATCGTTCCGACGAACAAACACAGAAATGACAAACCGTCTATGGTCCCTACAACAAACTGTCAAAGATATAAAATATATTTCATAACATTCGGTTCAAAAAATCCGTTAAAAACCGTTGCGACAAGAGTAAAATTTCAAAATTCGAGCATTCGAATACACATATTATATTGAGGGCCGATTTTTCAATGCTTGGATAAAATTTATCCGTCCAATAAAGTATTACACGATAATATTAAAATGTCACGTAAACTGTGAAATACGGGCAATTAGAATACGTTTTTAAAATGGTAGTTTTATACATATGGAAAATCGGCCCTTAGTAGGTAGGAGAGTACGTACAATACATACACAATAAATATAAATTTTAAACATTTGAAAACGAAACCGAGCGAACGTTTATTTAGTTAGAACATACTTAGAATATCGATCGTCACTAAAGTAGGCCATCACACTATACATACAACGTAACAAATCAGCGACTACCCTCATTTCTAACAGAAAAAAAGTTCACTTACAACAACTTGTGCCTGCTACATACAAATTTCAACAAAAAAATCCTCCATTTACCATCGGTCGCGTATTGGTCCGTTCTAAATATTTTCAAAGTGAAACTTCTTTCAGCGCGAGTAAAATTTCAAGATCGCTTCCTAGCAATACCGTCACGTCACGGTTTCAAGCGACGATGTAACTTTTGCACGTCGCAAAAGAAGTTTCACTTCTAACACGTGTGCTCACACGCTCTTTATACATGTCTTTTATCGCTCGCAACTTATCTATACACACGTGGTCACAAGGGGCTTACTAGTAGTCGTCATCGACGCCATTGTTGTGTCCCTGGCGGGGCCCCTGGTGCGGCCCCTGGTGCGGGCCCTGGTCGGGGCCCTGTGGGGGGCCCTGGCTGCCGTCGCGCCCCTTGCCCCCGCCCTGCCCCTTGCCCTGCCCGATCTGCCGCGACGACGAGAAGCATAGCTTCATCACGAACGGGAATTTCGCGCCTGCAAATGTTTAGGGCCAAAATATAAGAAAATATAATGTCATTTATTAATACTTAACGTACACGTTTTTGAATGAAACTCTTCTAGAAAAAGTTACCATTATTTTAAGAATCAAAACATACAATTATACAAGTTGTAAAAAATATAAGTTGATATCGGTTCTTAGTGTTAATATTTTTTATATTTTTTGAAACACAACATATAGAAAAACGCTACGAGTTGTGTAAATGTGGGTAGTTATCATTTATCAATTAGTCATTCTATTAAAGACGTTTGACGAGGTCGGACGTGTATGAAATTATATACCGACTTCACAATATATCCAGAGCAATATAAATAACAAATATTAAAGTCCAGACAAGAATAATCTGCACAGCGTCCCTACCCTAAAGAAATTTTTCATTCTACCTTCTACTAAATTAAACAATCTACGCTCATTTTTCACATTTTTTTAAATAACCAGCGGTCCGCCCCGGCTTCGCCCGTGGTACATATTTACGTTTTCTCTACATAAGAACCATCCTCGTACTTCAAGGAATATAATAAAAAAAGAATTACCGAAATCGGTTCAGCCGTTCTCGAGTTATGCGCTTACCAACACATTTTGCGATTCATTTTTATATATAAGATTTCCTTAAAACCCTTTATCTCAATTTAAATCTCACCTGGATGCTGTATGGTCGCGTGGTTGCACGCCATGATGGCCATCACCGACTGCGAGATGTTCTGAAACTCCATCAGACCCGACGATGATCTGGAAATATTATAATTTATTATTTAGTTATTATAATAATAATAATCATCTGGTGCATTGGGACCTTAATATAATAGTTATGGTTACGGTAGGAGAATGTGGGAGCAAAAATATTATGTTGATATTATAATAGGTACATAATTTATGCATCGTAACCAAAAGACAAACAAAAAAGTATACATAAGCACACTTGGCGAGTACCTACAACATCTCTGAGTACAAGAAAACAAACAAATCTCTTTTATTAATTAATAATAATCATTGAAAACAAATGTTGGTTGATCAAATAAATAAATTTAAAAAAGAAACAAACCTCTCGCTCTTAAGCGGGAATTTAGAGATGGTGTGTGGAGGCGCGACTCCGTAGTCTGCGAACACGCTCAACAGCTGATCTTCCGATACATCGGGGGGTGTGTTGAAGAAGTGTACCACCTGAAATGGTTATAGGTTATATGTAATAAGTTGTAGGTTATAAAGCATATGAAATACGTTGTAGGTTATATCTTATATGTGAAGTGCATCACCTGAAATGGTTATGGGTTATGTAATAAGTTGTAAGTCACATGATATAGGTTATAGGTTGCACCACCTGTAATTGTTATAGGTTATATGTAAAAAGTTGTAGGTTATAAAACATAGAACATATACGTTGTAGGTTATAGGTTATATGTGAAGTGCATCTTTGAAATGGTTATAGGTTATATGTAAAAAGTTATAGGTTATAAAACATATGATATATGTTGTAGGTTATATGTTATGAGTTATAAATTATGGGTTATACCTTATAAGACCCAGGTCATAACTAATAAATGTTATAAAGACATAAGTGATAGGTTAAATCTGATTAAATACAACTTATAAATTATAAGCTCAAGTAAAAGGTTACTAGTTATAACTTATAAATATGCTGTCATGTTATTACAATGTATTTAGCAGTTTTTAGTTAACTTGAGGATACTAGGAGGATACCCACAAACATTTTTTAAAATGAAACTTCTTTGTAGAGTAAAATTTTAAGGTCTTTGAATGCTGCCAAAATAGTTTCGCTTCTGACACGTGTGCTCGGCACACACACTCTTTTTTTAGATTTTTTTACAGAATCTAACCTTAGACGGTGGCTGTATCCGATTCTTGTGTATCGAGGCTGGTGTTAGGAAGCGATTGTTCTTATTGCTGACGTAATCCTTGAACGAGGGGCTCTTGTCCGGTAACGGGTACGGGTTCATTACTTCCGAGAGATACGCTTGTTTTGAGAACCTGCAATATTACGGGTATTTTGTTTTAATAACAATATTAAATGCACATATTATACACAGTTTGAGAACCTGGAAAATGACTGATTTTCATGTATAATTAACATACATCATGAAGATATAGAGAATAATAATTAACTATTGACATTTTATGTTCTTATGGATGTTTGTTGAAGGTTGTAAGTGTATTTTACACCGAGTCAATGAACTGTAGTTACGCAGTACCTACACGTAAAACAGTTTAAAACAGTACACGATATTTTTCGGTAAAACGATTAATTTAAAACTTCTTTGTAGATTGTTTGGAAAACTTAATAAATTCTGTACAGGATAAAACTATTGGTATTATGTAAACTTTTCGGATAGTCCATAAATATAGTGTATTGACGAACTTTTTCACACATAATTTTTTGTATGTTGTGTGTGGTTTCACTAAAAAAAGGTTTTTCACTAATTGTTTAATAATTTTCGTATATTGTGTGAATGTATGTGTATAAACAAACAAACAAAACTCACGCTAGCGTCAACGTGTAATCTCCAACGGTGACATTGTTAAGATTTTGCACGCATCGCTCGACCGACACCGCGTCGCCCATTTGAACCATGGCGGTGCCTTCTTTCGTCTTTAGGAACTTTATCTGCAAAATTTATATTAATAATAGTTAAATACATACATAGATATAAGATGAACAATGGATGTAAGGATCTTGATTTACCTACCCAAAAAAACTCAAAGAAAACGTAAAACTAAAGCCCAATAAATCATTACTTAGGTACTTTGAACAACTTTAAGGTAATAAGTAATATATTTTAGATTATATACAATGTATACAATCGCGGAATCCTAATCAGTATATTAATCCATTTGAATAAGTAAAGGTTAATAAATGCAATAGTTCTTAAAATTTATAGTTGTGTTAAAATGTCGAATGCTTAGAATTAGCTATGTCCCTTCATTCTTAGAACAGGAGCTTTAAAAGGTCTAGGACAAGACCTACACGATTCTAAACCATATAAAGGTCCTTGCTGATATATGGCAATGTAACTTAATAAAACAAATTATAATAATTATTTATTCATTAAGATAAATGACGTATGTGACATGATAGTTTAATTTAAAGTAACTATGAAATGCTTAAGGCTGCAGTCTAGCAAAATTGCGTTTTCAACAAGTTATTTGACAATTTTTTCCCGGCTAATGAAATGATAAACTGAATTTTTTTTTCTTGTTTATCAATTAGTGTTATATACGCAATGCGCGTGAATTTTTTCACATTTATAAAGTTACTTTATGTTACCTTAATCAGGCCTTCAAGATAAGTCTCTTTCCCCCAAAGACATTTCGAGCTAAGTTTGTGCACTCACTACGTTGCAACCGATTACAATTTATACAATCTGATCAGCGCATTATTATCCTTATATAGTCGTTATTAAAAAGTGCTGAATACAATTTCCGAAAAACTTATGATTTTCCTAATTAGAACGTTATAAATTCATTAAATTTCCCATTTTTTGCCTTACAAAATCTATTGATAAATACTGCTAAAAGTTATTTTTTCCATTAATTTATTCGAGTTGGTTGAAGACCAATGAGTATTAATCGTTTAAAAATTTTTTTTTTTTAATTTTGATAATTCTTTAAATATTAAAAAAATATTTAAAATAATTAGGAAAAATCCTAGCGAATTTCTTTAGTCGCGCTCCTTGGGCCGGAGCGTTCTGACGTGTGCTCTACGCTCGATTTTTCTTCATACCGAAGTGAAAGTTGCTCTACTTCATTAAATTTAATATTTTTGTTAATTGATTATTTTTATCTTAGTTTTGTGCAAATATTCGTATTTTTAAACATTTGATTTCGATATGGAAAATAAACGAAAAAAATACGCGTGTAACTACTAGAAAAAAAATTATCTTCGAACATAAAGTTAATTTGAAACCAAATAGATTGCAAAGGTGATTGGCAACAATTTCTTTATTTTACGGGGTGTCAGTAAAGGGGTGTATATTTCTTTAAAACTAAAGTAAGCTAAGTAAATTTTCTTATAATATAATTTTTTTTAAGTTCCAAAAATGTTTATTTTTCGTTTGAGAAATACGAAATATAATATAAACTTGTATTGAGAACTTGAACTTCCCAAATTCATCCGGGGAAATCCCCATACGGGGAAAATGATTTGTTTACTCCAAAATTGATCCGAGTGGTTTAAATATTTTCTTCTAGTCATTTTCAACGTAGCGGCATGTTGTTTGATTATTAATTTTGTAACTTAAATACAGGATGTTGGTTTTATATTCTGATCTTACAGACGCGCTGACAAATTTAGTCCGCCATTTCTAGTTTAGTCCACCAACTCTAAGTACCAATATTAAAACGAATGGATTATCATCACATCATCAAAACTCAGATGTAATGGAAGATCACAATAACATAGAAAATTCAGTGGGTGATCAGAACTAAACAAACACAAGTAACAGAGACGCGAAGAATAAAAAAAGAGGACGAAAACGATAATTCGTTGATGCTTTCCCTTTTCGACGTATTGTTAATTTGTTAGGGTACATCACCAATCTGCAAAAAACAAAACTGATGATTCCCAATTGCTGATTAAAAATGAAAAACAAATAATCGACAACAGTGGTGAAAATTTGCTGATCACAATGAAACATCCTTCAGTGGTAGCAGATTTACTCATTTAAAATGTATCGGTGAACAGCGTAAAGGAGAGGAGGACAGGAAAACATTATGAATGTGGATGGTGGATTGTATACAGGGTGTAATCGTTAAGTATGTGCGGGCGATTATGACGTTATTATTGCAGGTATCAAAAAAACTTAAAACTGATATCGAAATTACTTTACCTAATGAGCAAAATGACAATAATAACTTTTTAAAAGTATAACGAGAAATATCTAAAAAAATTACTTTATACACTCCCATATCAAAAAGGGAATTGGGACTAATAGAAGTTAAATGTCTAATTCCGGCAAAAGACAAGAATGCGGAAGATGCGGTTAAAAATAAAAAAAATAATATTTGAAATACAATGCAAAAAATAACACTTTTGAAATACAAATAAGCAGAAGTCTTTGCTGTTTGGACTGGAGTGAATCATTCGTTAAAAATAGAATATATAAAAAATTATGTAACGTTTAGGCAAAATAAAATGATGGACCATTATCAAGATTTTACATAAATTGCCTACTGTCAGAATTGATTGATTCGAGACTTCAGCATTCGATGCCCATCAAGGACCCATCCTATATCATTCAAGCGATTGAAAAAAAAAAGAGATAAATCCAGTGCAACCGATAAAACATCAGAATGCTAGCAAAATATTTATTATGTTTATCAATATAAATCTATATATTATACATAATATAATAAATCTGTAGAAGACGCGAAGACCGACATCCGCGCGGACGGAGTCGCGGGCGGAAGCTAGTCAGAAATAAATATCTTTTGTTTTCATTTGCGTATTTTTCTATTTTATAATTTTTTAACACAAACATTACATTTTTTTATTATATACAAAATTTGTTTATCCGTTTTATTAGTTAGACTGAACAACTTTCACTAAGAAACTTAGGTCGAAAAAAATGTATAGAGTTATGCATTTTGTATGGAAAGCTTATTTTTTTTATATTTCGTCCAAATTTCTTTGTAAAAGTTGATCAGTTATATAAACATGAAGTTGAAGATATCAATTATAGAAAGTATTCGCAAATTTTGTGTACTGATAAAAAAAATTACCCGGTGTAATTTTCACGAAAATTGTTTCAAATTGTCATTTTTGGTACTTATTACGAATATTAAATTATGCATACGAATGATTTAATTTTTAAAAATTAAGTGGAGCAACTTTCCCTTAGTACATTTGTATTATTTACATATAGGATGACAGGATGCATTTGTTTGCACTACTAGACCAAGCCCTTAATGTAAATATTTTGCATTCAATAATTTTGTCACATAAAAATACAATAGAAAGAAAAAATAGTTCATTTGTAGAAAAAATCTTAGTTTTTCCAATAAATTTAATCGGTAATTTCCAACTACCCTCGTTCTAAGAACTTATATATTTTTCCAAAACAATTTATACGAATCGGTTTTTCAGGTTTTAACTATCTGCAAGACAATTCGCATGTAAATTCTCTAGAAAACCATTACATACGTGCAGTTTAAAATTTTAAAGTAGTTACGTGTCTAGGAATCGCCTATATTCGAGAAGCCATTGATCGCTATAGTATAAAAGAAACGATCGAAAAATGTAATACATTTTACATACAGAGGCGATACCCCAATGAATCTATAATTTTTAGCTTGTATTTTATTTTATTTTTAGACTAGGTAACTATGACTAGGTTTTATTCTTAACGAACATACACAAAAAATTCTGAATGCAAACGAAATAGTGAAAATGACCTATTTAAAAAAAAAAAGAAACAAATGATACCTTTCAAGAAAATTCATATTTTTTGGCATTACTTACTAAATACTGAATGTTCTTCACAATAAAAATAACGCAAACCTACGGTATCCATCTCATGAATTTAATACCGTCATGCAGTCATACCGTCTAAATCGAACGTTCCTTAAAAAAAAACTCACTTTCTAACAAAAAAAAAAACATTTTTTTGAAGTGAAACTTCTTTATCGGGGTTGGAAAAAAATTGAGTGTAACATTTTTTCGTTACGCGTGACATTTTCTCGTTACGCGCTATTGATTCGACGTACTTCTGTAAAGTTGCATATAGTAAATTATTTTTTGAAAAGTAAGGTCATAAAGAAGTTTCACTTCTTACGTGTGTACACTAGTACACGCACACATTTTTTTTATACAAACGCGGGTACTCACCCTAACAACGTTCCCGTACAGGCAGCACAAGTTGAACAGCCGATCAGCGTTGGCCGTGCTCGGGTCGAGCCCGTAGACCATCATCACGGCGCCCTGCTGTGGGGGACCGCCCTGAATTAATATAATACATCTCTATATATCTTCTATATATCTTTAACCGCCTCCTTGTACGTGTGAGCGTTGAACCGAGGGGTCATGGGTTCGATTCCCGGTGGAGACGTAGAAAAAAAATGAACAACGTTTGCCGGAACAACAAGTAATAGTATATCTCTTTAATAGTCACTTTAATAGTAGGTATATCTCTTTAATAGTATTTGCTTGTGACATGGTGAAATGATAGTAATACAAATATACCTAAATTAAAAAAATCTTACGTAAAAATTAGCTACGGTACATACTTGATACTTAATAATAAAATAGCAGTAATTTGATACTGTTAATTTGAAACTAGTTAAAAATAATAGTCGCGTTCTTTTTAACTGTAAAATAATCAATACCAATTTAAAAGATCATCAAATATTAATAACATTAAAACGTAATATGGTTGGCTGTGTCATCCACCTAAAAGCCTCATCTCGCCTATTTCATACACCAAAAAACATACACTTGAAATTCTTAATTCTTTAAAAAATACACTAAAAATAAAAATAAAATCTACCTGATTCTGCGGCGGCATAGGCGGATGATGCATAGGGGGCGGAGGGACGAAGCCCTCACCGCCGTAGCCCTCCGGCCCGTAGCCGCGGCCGTCACGCTGAAATTATTTTGAGGAAAATCATTTATTTTGCCATTGTACAGACACACATACACACAAATAAAATAAAACGAAGATAAGCTCTCATTAAAAATAAATATTGAGACATCATTAAAAAATAACACTACTTCATCATTAAAAACATATCTCAAAAACAACAAAAAACAACTAATAAAAAAATCTATACTAATTTTATAAAGCTGAAGAGTTTGTTTGTTTGTACGAGCTAATCTCAGGAACTACAGGTCCGATTTGAAAAATTCTTTCGGTTTTAGATAGCCCATTTATCGAGGAAGGCTATAGGCTATATATCATCACCAACAATGCGGGTGAAACCGCGGGGAACAGCTAGTAAAAAATAAATACCGGGTGATGGGGCGGCGGCGGTCCGTGCCTGTCTTTCATCATGCCGGGGGGAGGGGGGCCTCCACTACCAAAGTCCATATCTGTAATAAGGAAAAATACTTTTAAAATAACTATTTATAATTAGTTAATAGTAAGTATAATGAATAAATCGCGTTAAAAATACTTAAGTCTTTAATTTCTATTTATTTATAATTATTATAGTTGGGGAAAATAGTTAGGAAGTTTTGTATATGTTTAGGTTATAGATAAAAAATGGTGGTTGAGATATGATATAGGTATTTTATTCGTAATATATGCTGTATTCTCGCGGCTGTAAAGATGTAGACGTACATAAATATGTTTAAGTAATACATTTTATATTTTTTTGATTTTTTTACCGTTATTAACTCAAAGTAGAGACAAATTTCCGAAACCTTAAATTACGCATAAATATGGAGGAATGTATTATTAAAAAAAAAATGTTGATTGTCTAACTTCACTTTGCGCATAAAATTTCAAATCCCTATTATCATGTTCAACCAATGTTCAACCTTATTGAATTTCATTGAAAATTGAAAGCATAATTATTATGAAATGAAAGAATTTGAAAACTAATTTACGTATATGCATGGAATTAATAATTGAAATTGAACAACTTCCAGCACATTCCGTCGACACTCGATACTGTAATTATTAAATTCAATTTGAACATGTCGGTTTACTTGTAAAACTTTCTTTGAATTAATTTTCTAAACAACGTCTGTTATAACTTGAATAATTTGTGGAAACAACGCAATACATAATTACATTTTATTGTGTACATTTCTACAGATTCTTAAATTTAATATCCATACTAATATTATAAATGCGAAAGTAACTCTGTCTGTCTGTCTGTTACTCAATCACGCCTAAATTACTGAACCAATTTGCATGAAATTTGGTATGGAGATATTTTGATACCCGAGAAAGGACATAGGCTACCTTTTATTGCGAAATATGTACCACGGGCGAAGCCGGGGCGGGCCACTAGTTAGATATAAAAATAGTATTAACTATTGAGAGTTTTTTTGCCTAAATTATTATATCTATAGAACCACTGTTTCAATATTGTTTTCTTAACAATACCTATTCACGATTGTTCTAAGTTTCGCTACCAATACAAAAAACTATTGTCTTCATACCTAACAGCCTGACATTATACTAATAAATTAAAATATACAACATTATTCTACGAAGAATAACATCTATACATACAGATATAACAAGAAGTTAGCCAACATATTATATAGATAGGTATATAGTAAGGGTGCTTTTCCACCAATAATGTACGAGGATGTGTAGCGAGGAATCTGTTTGTAAATAACCAATAGTATCGCTTCAAACGCTATACGCTTCAAACTTCAAACTAAATGAAGCGATATGATTGGTCCTTTACAAACGCATTCCTCACTATACATCCTCGCACATTGTGGAAAAGCACCTTAACACGGTGCATATAACATTTTCATACATAGATCACATGCGGGATTAATAGAAGGGCTTCAAATGAAAGTCTCTGTGTTTGTATCAATGATTTATTGTGTATATGTAATAAATATCACATTGTACGATGCAACTGTTACTAAGACGAAGCAAATATAGATAAAATAGCAGTATAAATAATTATAGAAGGTAAAACGTCTTCTAAAGAAACACTAGTAACAATTGAAAATTTTAATCTTTTAGAATATGTTGTTTTTGCTATGCCTTTAGCTGTAGTTTTCATACATGTGTAGCTTATTATATATGATATACAATATAGTGAAGAAGTAAATCTTATATGTAATAGTTTTGCTGGTATGTATCCATGTATAGAATCCGATAATTGTATAGCTGTAACTAAACGATTAGTGATTAGCAACACACAATGCTAAAATTACAATCATGCTAAAATATTATCTAGATACATGTAATATTTTGGTCGGGGCTGCCGAATAAATAATAATTGCTAAATTTGATACTAAATTCAATCAGGTTTATAAAACTAAAGACAATTCTGCAAGCGATTGTAATACTGTCAGATTTGTTAAAGTAAAATAAAAAGATCGTTAAGCAAATTTTTCTGCTTTAGATTATTTGGCAAATACAATTAACAACTAGCAAGAAGCAGCAACTTTTTTTATTAATTTCAGCTAAAAATAGCTAACTACTAACAAAAAGCATATATTTATCTTGAAAGTTTCGCGATTGGCAACCCCGACATACGTCAGACATCAACAAGGAATACGATTGGTCGATCGAAATGGCTATACCATACAAACCGTTCTGTGATTGGTCGCACGAGTGCTGACTGTGTTGACTGCACGAGTCCTCGCTGCAGGGTCTTGGCGGCATTTGCGTGGGCGCATTCGATGGATCTGCGATGTTTTTTGTTGATAATAATTATGCACATCATATTATTTCACGTCAGTCATAATATAACAACATTTTCCCTTTGATTATAAGCTTTTTTCTAGTATGTGTTTTACATCTACAATTTACAAACCTGCCATTCCTTTTGCGTGTTTTGTATTCTTTCCTTTTTCATTATAATCGTCAAAAAGTTTACAGATGTATGTGTTTATGTTATCCTTTTTAACATTACCGTTTGTAAATGCAAAAAGTACATACGTACATGTTTGACTGGCCGGTTTTGCTTTTGTTGGTCTGTCCTGTCTTCCAAGCCACTGGTCGTGGGTTCGATTCCCACCCGGGGCAAATACTTGTGTGATGAACATAAATGTTTGGTCTGTCTGGGTGTTAATTATCTATATAAGTATTTATTTAAAATTATATATGTATGTTTATCAGCCATCTGGTTTCCATAACACAAGCGAAAGCTTAGAATGGAATCAGATCGTGCCGTGTGTGAAAATTGTCCCGATATACATATTTATTTATTACTTATTATATTTAACTCTTATCTGTGAGTAAATAAACCCGTTTATTGTCACCGTTTGTAAACTTAACAACAACCGTGGAAACATTTGTACCTATTCCATTAAAATTGTATTTGTATTTAGCACTAGATTCACTACATTCCCCGTTAATGATATTACTATAGTCCCCTTTGTTACTGTTGAATTTTATTAAATCTATTAAATAGAATGTACTAGGTATTGTCACGCTTAGCCACAATCGCTGGATGAAATCCATTTAGATAGATCAATTCACGGTGCATTCGCTTAATTGCTTAAAAGCATACAGGGTTACTGCGATATTCTATAATATACGATATTTTATCGTGCGTCTGTTACAAATCAGTTACAAACTAACTACGAAGCATGTGATCGTCAAAAATAGTGGTATTTTTTTAATTATATGTAATTTTTAAGAATAAGATACTAATTAAGTAGAAGACGTAGTTAAGTTACGTAGGTAGTTAAGTAAGTAGTAAGCTTTTATGACGTTTGACCATACATTCAATAAAGTAATTACTTTTATATACGGAGGATTAATGAAAATTCAAATACGCAAATAGAGCCGTGGAAATGTAATTGATGTAGCTCATTTGATATGCATAAAACAATTTAGATATGCGATTAAATATTTACATCTACAAATTACAGATACAAAATATGTACATATGAAAATTTAAATTGTAATTTAGGTATTACTCTTCAATCTTCATGACAAGTTTTAGATCTTTTGGTTTATCTTTTCTTATGTCTGAGTGTGTATAGTAGGTACTTAGTTTTCACAAAAATTAAATGGATATTACGCTATGAAGCACAGTGGAGCAAGACATTCTTCTTAGAATCTCTTGTAATTTGTTTACAATCATAAAAGTCAGAGTGTGCGATATGACTTTTCATAAAAAAATAACGTTAACATAAAACGGTTACACGAAATGAAAACGGCAAAGTGTGAATCACGTATTACATATGAAAATTAGTTTCTCAAACGTGAACGAACCCCGGCCCCCGGCGTATAAATATGCTAAGATTTTAAAATCAACTCTAGATGCGAACGCCGCAAGCGAGCAAATGCATTTTTAAATTATAAATTTTCTTTTAGACATAGCCACTTTCGTATGGAAATTAAAGTAATTTATTTTGAGACGTCTAGCGGCTAGCCTTTGAATAGAATTATTTATTGTTGAATGGGACTGTTCTTTACTTTTGTTCAAATAAAACGGATTCAGTAAGGAGTCTACTCATTAAAAATGTATCTCTCATTCAAGTAAAATACACTTAGATGAAGATTAAGATTATAATATTAAAAAATAAATATTATACTAGGTATATTTAATATCAGACAAATGGATAATGAACGAAAACTTTTTAATCAACGCACCAATCATACAAATAAAAAGCGGCGGACCCAAAACAGTCCCTTGCGTAACCCAGTTACTGCAGCACACATTTCAAAATAACATACACAAATTCGCTACTCATTTAAAAGCATTATGAAAAAATAAGCCCAACACGAAATTCGGGCGCTCGAAACCGTCACGCAAACATGAAACAGAAAACAAAAACAAACGTGGACAATGTAGGAGGCGGCTTGCATGTTTTTTGATTATTTTTCATGTTTTTCATGTGTTTGCGGAACTAGTAAAAACGGAACGTTTGAGCGACGCTTTTGGAGTTCATCATTTTTTTAATAAACAAAGCTAATTACGTCTGTTACTCTATTTAAGTTTCACGGAATAATTCGTGCGAACTTTCCGAAAGCCCGTACCTACGTAAAAATGTACATGAAATTTTTCACGAGTTTAATATGCTTTTTTATCTTTATTATTTCGCTTTCACAGCAACGGATTAAAACGATTCGCAAAATTTTATCTCGAAGCGTGCTTTGAGATCGAAATAGAGATAATTTCCGCTTTTTAGAATAATTTTGGGATATGAGCAATTTTATTCGCTTTTAAGAATATTCTAGAGAAGTTTAAAACTATTCTCATGCACGCGTACGATATTAGTTATTCGATGTTCTCTTTATGAGTGAACAAGTTTTAATACGAATAGTATAAACGTGGAAAGCTTTTGATAAAAGATAATGTTTGTATATCCCAGCATATTCAAACCATCCGTTTTAGTCACTTTTATTAATTTCTTAAATTAATAACATTTACATCCTCCCCCTCAAGTAAAGCCCTTACATTATTGAATAATATCAAAATGACCTCCAAAAATATGCATTTATGAAAAACCTCCACTATTACGAAATTTAAAAAAATAATCAACATTCCCTGTTTTAAGACTTCTCTCTAGCGTGTGCAATTAGCATTTTTCGGTGACACCCGTTCAAAGGCTGATCGGGTGGACGGAATTAAAAATCAAACCTATGTTAGACGTTTTTTTCCACCCTTTTTGTAACAAGCTCAGTCCGGCGATCCAATTAATACCATTGTCCGTGTATGCCGTGAAAAATAATAAAAAAAAAAGAGTTACAAAAGCTAAATTCAACAGTCCACCGTTACCGTGTACGCCTTAATTTTCTTATTCAGACGACGTAACCAAACGTTCCGTTTTAATGGGATCCCCTTCAAATTATACCATTGGAGGATTTTTTTGAAGCTCTCTGCGCTGCGAACTGAATTCGTTTTGAAATATAAACCCACTGGCTATACATTTTCATTTTTCTTTTCTTTCTTTCGTATGGAAGTTTTAATTAATTCCAATTCGATTTCCTGTACCTGTCTTAATCAATTAGAAGAGGAAAATATATTATTGAACAGTAGATGTTTTGCATTGAATGATCCGCGATAAATCTTATATAAAGTGGCCTATGCCATTCAGGCTAATGTATTTTATTGGTGGTAAAGGTCTGTAGCTTACAGATTAAGAGGTTCAAACTCATTTTCAAACTTTGTCTCTTTACAATAGTAAAGTTAAAATCTTCAAGTCTTTACATTTAACCATTTTATTATGTCGCAACTTAACTTTCAGTATTCTCTCTACACACGACCTTGTATCACAAATGTACAACAAAAGACCCAATAAAATACGAGGATCCATCACACGCAGTCACAGGCGATACCGTCAATACCCTACGTCATGAATTATTTAAAGCCGTTGCTCACGGTACGTTCACACAGTGTCGAGTGGTTCTCTACCGTATCGGTTTTTTGCATGATTCGATTTAGTGGTATCAGTATTTCAATGAATGAATTCACACGTATGCATTCAATTTCAAGACACGGCCTAAAATCGAATCTTGCTGAAGCTGACATCCGATTTTGCAACTACAAACCGATCCGGCCGTACTGCAAAATGTTAGATCCGGGGCAGCGCATTCAATACATGCGTTCATACATACGCACTCTTGCTAAAAAGAGCTCAATATGAGGCCGTCGGATACGACAATGCAAGCTGTGCTGTGTGAATACAACATCCGATTTTTCTAGAACCTATGAAAATAAGATTCGGCAAATCGTGGTTCCGTGTGAACGTACCGTCACTTGATAAGCGTGCGTCACACGGCACTCGCGTCATTTCACACTGATCGCTCGTGGCGTGCGGACGCTTATCGTATTTCTAAAGCGACCTACTTTTCAATGTGCTTTTAACGCGCCAGGATTAGTTCACTAAAGTATTCTATTACGTTGGAAATTAACTTCCTAAACTATTTATGAGATTAACTAACTTTCGCGGCTATTATCCGCCGAGTTTTGTTCCAATGAACGACGAGGGGATAATATTGCTTTTTAAAATAATTAAAACAAAGTATTCACAAGAATTTATCTAAACTCCCACACAATATATTCATTAAGAACAAAAGCGTACTAAGATAATTCTTGATTACAAAAACTTATTGAAAATTTGAATCAATTTAACTTTATAGACTACCCACTACAAAGTTTAATTAACATTTGCTATACTATAATGTATAAGTATATAATTTAAAACAATTTTACTCACGTCTAAATAAATACTTAGACTTCAAAATATCTTTAAAAACTTTCATGTTTCCCGAAAATAGCAAATCAAACCTTCCTTCAAATCCTTTAAAAATATCCACATGTAAATTGATACCAATAAAACTTTTCCCCGTAACAAACTTTAACTTCACAAAAGTTATATATACCCTCCTCGTATGAAATATTCATGCCGGGTGAAAATTATTCGCTCCGAAGGGTCCCTTTAATTCACTTACCTGATATCTATTCTAATTTTTTTCCTGTGACGTCACGGGCACGTTTTTTATCGTCCGGTAATTCGAGTCTCCTTATATTTATGACGGGCAGTTAGTTTAATAATCAAATTACCGTGTGATTTATCGGTGTCTTTTATTTATTGCACGACTCTCGATGAAGCGTCGAAGGCAATTTTAATTTGGCAGTAATTGAATAGTCTGGTATTTTATTGAACGACAATTTATTGTGAAAAGATACTTAAATAAGTAGATTTTTCATAAGCTTCGTATTATTCTGAATGTTTTTATTAAGTAAAAGTTGACAACAATAATTAATACTATTATACAATACTTTGTAAGATTGAAAGTGGAAACTGAAGATTTCTGTACCTATAGATACAGAAATGATGATATTTTCTGTACCCTAGATAAAAACAAAAATACTATTGACTTGAGCGTAATTAATAGTAAAAAGAACATTGTCATTTAAACAAACTTTATCGTTTTAAAAATAAGTTAAACAAGCCATTTATTACCAATATCAATTACTTATAATTATTTTTTTTTCCGTATTTTCTGTGTCAAACGGTTGTTGTAAAACTTTCAAATATTCTTCTATCAATCTTTAAATACAACAACGGAAAGTATCTACACTTCCTACAGATTATTACAAGGTGGGCCAAAAGAAATCACCCTATTGGAAGATGCTCTCATTTTTGCAAATGGCCGCCAATGTCAAATCTGTTTTGACATTTGTGTACTGGACAGATGTAGAATACAAGTGAACAAGCCATGGAGCGATACAGTACCCAATCACGCGGAATAATCGTGTCAACTTTTTTGCGTAACAATTCGTCGCCGATTCCCCGGCCGTCCGACACTGACTGTGCAAACACTGCGCCGTTTGGCCACCAACCTTGAAAAGTATGGGACCACACGAGACGTTGCCAAGAGTGGCCGGCCCCGGAGCGCCCGTTCTCCCGAGAATATCGCCGCTGTTGCCGAGGATGTCGAGCTATCGCCGGAAACATGCTACGGGCACGGTGCACGCTATAGGGCCATGTTGACTGAGTTTTTTTCTGCCGCAATTGGACGAATTAGGACTGGAGAATATGTGGTTCCAACAGGACGGAGCAACGGCACACACTGCGCGAGCCACAACCGATATTCTGAGGGTGGCTTTCCCGGGTCGCCTCATCTCTCGTTTTAGCGATTTGCACTGGCCCGAAAGATCGCCCGATTTAACCGTTCCAGACGTTTTTGTGGGGTTTTTTTGAAGTCCCGTGTTTACTTTAACAAGGCTGAGACCTTGAAAGCCCTCAAGGACAACATTAGACACGAGTGCGAGAATTTGTCGCCCGAAGTTCTCGCTGAAGTGATGAGAAATGCCATAAAACGAGCCCGTATGGCAATCAATTGTGACGGCGCCCATTTGGCCGATATCATCTTCTCGACTTAACCAATAAAATTTTAAAGGTTCAAATAAACATAATCAAAAAACAGAATCGAAGTTTTTCATTTAGAAAAAAAATGAGAGCCAAACAACATCGGATGACTTCTTTTGGTCCACCTTGTAGATCTTAAAACAGGCAGATCAAAATCAATCCCCACATCTATAACCAAAACAAAATCAAAACTTGCATAAACATATCACTCCATCTGCATCGGTGGGTATTTCAAACCCGGCCACACACAGAATGTACGATGAAATCGCACTGTGTTTTCATTCCGCATTCACTTTATTTGCTTTGGTGCTTATCGTGCGAACCATTTCCGTGTTAGTTTTGATAAGATTCGTCTGTCTGTATGGCCGATCTAGATTTTATTTGTTTCAATTTCGATGTGATTTAACATCGTTGGTTTGACTGGGTTTGATTCATTTATCTAAAAAATTTGTGTACTTCACAATGAATAAAATATGATATTTTAATTTGTTTGGAAATATTGATATATTTCCTTACTAAATGTTATCGTGGTTTAACATTAACGTTAGTTTAGATTACGATTTCTATAAACTCAGACAAAAATCTTGATTATTTGTTTAGACGATTAAAATAATTTTTCTCGAAAATTTTGACTTATGTAACTGTTTATGTATTATTTTTAAATAATCAAACTTGTTGGCCTATTGAAGTAGGTAAGTAGACTTAAAAATAAATAGAATACAGCCACAACCAATATCCGAAAATACCTCATGGGACCTCTTCACAATGTGCAGCGTTGGATGAGCAGAGGCAATCACGATAGTGTACAGGGCCTAAATGTTTACGACCGACCGTCATGTCATTCCAAACGTTTATTAATAACCGCCGTAATGGCGGCAAACATTGACAATCATTTGTTGGGCCAACGATGCCCAGTATGAAGAGGTTCCATCAAACGATAACCCACCCTATGACATGGTAGTTAAAACAAATGACGAACACGTAATAAAAACACCTGATACACACACGTTTAAACACAATACGTTAGACGAGACCATTAATTCTAATACTGATGAAGTACAAACTAATGTAATAGCTACTCACTGTAAGGCTGTGGTCGACCTCCCGTGTACTGCGGCGACTGTAGAAGCGGCGCGCTTCGTTGTTGAGGCTGCTGTACCTCCTCTGACACTGCAAGTGGATAACGACTTTATTGCTGTGGTAATAGATACCACTATTGCGTATTGTGGTGATAATTTAAATCATGTATGGGTTATTGGGGATAATAAAATTATCACTGAATTAAAATATATCACTATTGTATATTGTCGCTTTTACTAACCGTATTTATAGTACATTAGCGAAAGTAACTTTGCTTCATCTGCTATGCTTTCACACCACTAAACGATTTTGATGAAATTTGATACAAGCGAAACTTGAAATATGTGAATTGGGGGACGAAAATATCAATGGGGAAGAGATTTTATAGAAACAGCCTGTAGATTAACCGAGTGTTTGTAAAAAATATGTCACTGATTAAGTATTGAACCCTAACTTACTTTCCCATTCGACTAAGGAGTGATCAGTTTAAACTAAGGATAACATTTACATAAAATTAAATCTAAAATCATTTAGATTTTATTTTGGGTACAATAATTATGATAAACTTCAATCCAAGTACAGATAAAAAAAAAACTCCTTATAAACGATGAACGATAGATAGACAATAAAGGATTAAGAATTCTAGATTGTAAATGAATTAATAAAAATGCAGTTTCAACTATTTTCTTGAGAAATAACAAATAATTCCCGGTTGCTTCTATCTCAACTTTGAAAACGGAACTTCTTCATTGACAAGAAAAGCAGATCGTTTCAAAACTACACCCAACATGGCAGACAATTTCGTGTTAATCTAAGCCAAATAAAAGCACAAAATTTTATAACACAAAAAAAGCACTAAATATAGTTCTGTAAAGATAAACATAGCGTTAGCAAAAAACTAAGCAAGGACACTAGAAAAAATACAAAAAAAGCATAATTAGTGCCTACTTTAAATTCGGTCCAAAACAGACTGTTTCAAAGTTTTTGATGAAAAAACTGATTGCCTTGCAAATAAGATCCAACGGAGGCCTATCGGGTGGAAGTTAACAAAATTATAATAAATTTTAAGCGGCTTCAATTTTTTTTTGAGCGAAAAAACGGTCAAATTGTAATTGTACAGAAAATATTTGTAATGTTGAATTTAAAAACTGTTCAACTTTACTAGATTGAATTAAATTTGAACTACCCACATTTTGACTAGATTTATTTGATAACCGTGTGTTGGTGATTATTTTATTAAAATTATGATCATTTCATGAATAATTAGTTAAAAATATAATCTGATCTACCCAAAAGAATTCATAAAGCAGTGAAACAGCATTTTATGAAAAAAAAAATCCCTTACTTTTTACAGTTAACAACAAAACACCAATATCGTGTACACATCGCTTGAAGCAAGTCTACATAAACCACCACAACCTCTACAAATTATAAATCAATACAAATACAGCAATTGTAATAAATTTCACACACAGCACACACACGTAACTCGCGTATGTACTAAGTGCTATGTGCGTTAAGCGTATGCGCATTAAAAATTAATCCAGCTTGATTTAAGCATGATTTCATGTGCGAAATATTATTATTATGCGATCCAACTAAGAATAGGAACGTCAATGACATTTTCGTGTCAAATGTCATTTGAAAAAACGATTTACTCGGAAATTCTTTTAACATTTCAATGACAGTTTTGATTGTTGCTCGACTGTTGCATCAACTTAGTAGTAGTAACTTACTAATTACAAGCATTAATGCTTATTTTAAAGCTATTTATTCGTTTGAATTGACACTTGTGACGTCACAAGATGGCGCCGAACCGTTCCCATTCCCAGTTGGCTCACAGTCTTACTAGCACTCCACTCACCTTGACGGTATCGTGTCGGTATCGTGCCGCGATCCGTCCGCGCCTCGACCAATCCCTGCACACATAAAAGACAAACACACTCTTATATATCATCATCCTTTTTCAACTCGTCATTATTCCGTATAAGCTATCTCTGTTCCACCTCGCCACAGCGTTACGGTGCATGCCAATTTCATAAGCTACAGAAATACAGAAAAGAAATATAACCAAAATGAAATTAAATCATAAAAAAATAGAATAAATACAGTATTTCCGTTCTTTCGTGTCTTTCGCGTTCATCTGTGTGACATTTGTGTTACGTGTCTGCATGTCTGTCTGCTTGATTCTCTTCGTTCTGTTAACGGTTCTCCGGGTTATATAATTATTATGTCTTCATTAAGGCCTTTTAGAGTGTGTTTGTCATTATATGTGCATGGAAGAATATTCATTATAACAATAATATTAATGCTTATATTTAGATGTACATTCGAGGAGAAATGCGGGTGACCACGCTGGTGATTTTTGCGGACATTTTTTTTAATTTTTTATTTCCATACAATAGAAACGCAGCGCAAAAATAACATCGTGGTAAACCTTATTTCTCTTGTGTACTGTAATGTTATTAGTAAAAAACGGCTGTAGTGATGCATTTAACAGCTATGTATTTATAAGCGATGGTGGTAAGCTGGCGTAGGATATATTAATAATATTGCAGTATAAATAAAGCGTATTGTAATTCCAAATTATTTAACATACTTGTAAGACAGTTTTAATAAAAAAATCGAATTTGGAATGACAATTAGTTGTACCAATCATGACAAGTTATTTCAATACGAAACGTGCGAGAGGGACAGAGCTATACAAAGTATGTTGCATCCCTGTCTCTCATCTTAGATGATATTACATTTGTATTGAAATAACATATCAAAGTACTCTTTGAACACTGAATAAGCAATACATACCAAACATTGGAGGGTAGCTACAAAAAACCGCTCCGTGACATTAGTATCAGCATTGTAGGCGGCAAATCCACGGGCTAGTGTGTAGCGAGCTCAATCGAAATTAGCATTTATTTACAATAGTGAATAAATACTAATTTCCCAAAACAAATGAATGATGAATGTGTCAAATATTTTGACGGTTCACTGTGTTATGTTTTCGCGATAAATGACGGTCAATAGTTTATTTAAAGTAATATAATAAAGTGGTATAGTTTGTTAGTTGAGTTTGTTTGTAAGAAGTGATCTCTGAAACTGCTTACCCAATTTATCAAAATTTTAACGAATATAAATTTTAAGTAGTAGCTTCAATTTCCCGTTACCAATATTTTATGAATATTTTTTCTCAGTTTATAAAAATGTTAAAAATATCCCAGTTTATCCAAATGTGGAGACACCGTGTAAATTAAATTTACTTCTCATTCTTTTACGTACAACCTTCCAATAAACCTGGACAAATAGCAGTTTCCTTATTCGACAATTTCCTGTTTTATTTAAATGTTTCTCCTTGCTTTGAAACAAGCATTTAACGATTTATCCTAATTACATTTGTCTAACATTCAACTTTATGTGATTTTAGATTATATAATTTAGTTTATTCACTCATACCGCACCTTATCTTTTTTATCGATATAATATCCTACTAGTATTATAAACGCAAAAGTTAAAATATGTGAATGTATGTTTGTTACTCTCTACAACCAGAAATCACTGAACGTTTTTTCATGAATTACTTGACAGTAATGTAGCTAATGTACCAGATTGACACATAAGCTCTAGAAATACTTTCTTTTATGAGCATGTGAAACCCCGCGGCATAGCTAGGTAATTGATAAATCCAAAATACAGAAGCTGAATTTACTAATCTTCTAATAGACTGAACAAGATAGGGTTTTCCTTATCACCTAATCTAATTAAATCTATGCCTCCCTGGTACATTTCTTTGTGCGAAAACAGCATCATTATGGAAATAGGAGTTCCGGTGTATTTGGTAAATTGGAATTTGTTTACCCCTTCGTTTATTTACTCGATGTAAAACTGTAATGTTGATAGGAAAGATACTATCGTGTGATTGGTTTTGCTTGACTTCAGAGGAAATTTATGTGTGTAATTTATGTGAAATAAAAAAAAATCATTACTATAGACAAAATCATAATTTAAGACTTCTAATTTAAACAAAAAACAACATTAATTTAATTTAGTGTCTTCGAAAATGTTATTGATTACTTTTGATAATAACTAAGTCTGTGTAAAGAAGAACCCCTTTCCTTCTACATATTTTAAATTGCTCTAATAGTGGCAGATACAACAAAGGTTAATTTCCAAATATACCTACTACGTATAAAGATCAATCATCAAGCGAAGCATCATCATTAAATTTACATCTTAATTCTTAAGTAAACTCGAACATTCTTTTCAAACTCAAACATTTATTCATTCAATTAGACATCTTCTAGAAGCATTTTTGAATTGTCATAATATACCTTTATACCAAACTAGAGGTCCGCCCCGGCTTCGCCCGTGGTACATATTTCGCAATAAAAAGTAGCCTATGTCCTTTCTCGGGTATCAAAATATATCCATACCAAATTTCATGTAAATTGGTTCAGTAGTTTAGGCGTGATTGAGTAACAGACAGACAGACAGAGTTACTTTCGCATTTAGGTATAATATTAGTATGGATTAGGTACATCTTATCTATTACCAACGAATTTCCTAACAATTTCACAGATACCCTCACTACATCTCATAAACAAAACCTCTACCTACCTACCTATCTATAACTACAGCCAACAGCTGATCGATTCGGAACACAATACCTTACCGCTCCCCCCCTCCTCCCCTACGTCCGTACGAACGTCGGCACATCACAAAGGGGGTATCAATCCATCGTCTGGCATCGCACCATCAATTTGTAACCGCAATCTAACGTCTTGCAAGGTATTTCCCGATGTGTGCTCGATTTGAGCTGTTTGCATGATATTTGAGGCATTCAGAATGTTACGAACATTGTAGGATATTGTAATTTGTATTGTATGTGGTTTAGAATAGAACTGTTATTACAATAACATTGATATTAATAAAATCATTATACGAGTAACATACGATTGTTTAACTTTACATAGTTTTTCTGTTTGTTTGAACGCGCTAATCTCAGGAACTACTGGACCGATTTGAGAAATTCTTTCGGTGTTAGATAGCCCATTTATCGAGGAAGGCTATAAGGCTATACATATCATCATGTTAAAACCAACAGGAGCGGACAATGCGGGTAAAACCGCGGGGCACAACTAATATCAAAGCACCAGTATATTTCTGTGATTGTACTATACTCGATAGGATATACATGTAGAAAGAACAAATCGTCAAATGGCATGTATTCGAAACACTGTATCAATTTATTATTTACCTCCCTTCACTAGACTTACAGATGTTCCAGCTTATAAATAACTAGACATATCTAGATTCAAGATGGCAGCTCAATAAATATTCAACGTATGGACACCTACGAGTACATCTTGTAGAAAATTGGCGAAATACGATTCCTTACCGCGTTTTGGCAAGTTTTCTAATCCATTCAACGTTGATACGATAGTGCTGGCCGACACCTACTTATCCTTTATAGGGCTGCCACAAAAATATATCTCCTTATTTATTATTTATTTTACCTAGTATTGTATAACACTTCGAAACGTGTATACGAAGCTGATACGTCTTAAAATCAGTATTTTAAAAATGTTGAAAATTAAATTACCATTTTTGATGCACATGGTACAAAAAATAATAGTTGTGCTGCTGAAAACCGTGAATTTTGACATTAAAATATTTATTTTCAACATTAAATCTGCACCAAGTCAGTTCATACCCTGTTTCTTTCAGTTTTCCAATCCATTAGAATAATAGAGTTAGGAAAATTGTCTTTAAATTTTATAAGCATTTCAATTATATTAAGTACAAAACCACACAACTGTAATATCTGTAAAACATATTACAAACTTTTCGATACTAAATATGGTTTCGATAGCTTCATCCAAGTTATCTTCTAACCTTCGTATTGGCAGCCCTAAATTTAGTATCTCTACAAAGCGCCAGGAGCGTATTTCGGAATAGTGACTCCTGTTATCCGATTCCATCTCACTGCGAGATGTTTTCTATTTCACTCTGGGATTTTTATTTATTTGCTCGCCTCTTTCCGATGTTGCACTTTAGGTAGTGATAAATATAGCATCGAATAAATGCATTTTCAATGCATTGCATGATATGATACGATATTTCAGTGTTCTTGATAGAATACAACTTATATTTAAAGTTTTTGGCAAATGTATTGGCCGGAATAAACTGACATTTTTAAAGACAAATAACCTTAGATCTATAAAATACTAGTGGTCCGCCCTGGCTTCGCCCCTGGTACATGTTTCCAATAAAAGGTAGCTTATGTCCTTTCTCGGGTATCAAAATATCTCCATACCAAATTTCATGCAAATTGGTTCAGTAGTTTAGGCGTGATTGAGTAACAGACAGACAGACAGAGTTACTTTCGCATTTATAATATTAGTATGGATTTATTGATTCGTCGATGATACACATGATATGTTAAAAACTATTCTATTTCATGACAATCTACATTGCAAACTATTCACAAGTTTTATTCCACCTCGATCCTTCATTAACTAGTTATTTTAAAACCACCGATTCAATATTTACAAGGCATACCGCCCTTATACAAGTTTAATATAAATTCGCCAAGTTGACAACCCTAAATCTCGAATCACCACACCGCCCGAGGCGTTCCCGAAAAACATTCGACTCTTGTTATCAGATAGATTCCTTACCGCGCAATTTCTTCCATTTAGAACAAGATTTTTGTACGCTTCAACAAGTTATTCTACAGTTTTCAGTTTTTAAACACTCAACCGCAAGGGCAGGCATTCAATTTGTTTTATTTAAAAAACCTAATAAGTAAGTAAAATGTTCGTGTTTCAATGAACAAGAATGTTACATCGAACGGTGACTTGATAAACGCGCTTTCAATAATTCAAAATCTACATAATATTTTAATTTACATTTAGATTGCCTGTAGTATAAATAAAATCAGCTTTAAACATTAACATCAATTGTTTATTTAACAAGCCCGTAATTTAATCAAACGTTATAAATGTAACAAATATTAAAAACGATAAAGTTTATAAGAATTTCTAGATGTTTATTATTCTTTCAGTCAATACTATTCAATAAATTGAATTGAAAATTGAGTTTAGTTTAGCACATAGGCTACCCGGAAACTACGCAAATATATTAGACTAGCAGTCCACCCCGGCTTCGCCCGTGGTACATATTTCGCAATAAAAGGTAGCCTATGTTCTTTCTCAGGGTCTAAAGATTGTCTGAGCCAAATTTCATCAAAATCGGTCCAGTAGTTTATGCGTGAAAACCATACATACATACATACAAACCTTTCCTCTTTATAATATTAGTATAGATTACAGTATCTTAATAAATTCACAATTATTCATAAAATATAGCATTACATTTTTCTCCAAAACACTTCATATAAAAATTCATATCAACTTAATTCACCACTCGTAACACAAATATTTCTACAAACAAAATTCTAAAAACCCCAAGCCGACACCCCTAACTTTGGGAACGCCTCGAGCGCCCGAAATATTGACTCCACAGCCCTGTTATCAGATTCCTTGCGACAAGATGTCTTCCATTTGAGCTGAATTTTATTTATTGGCAAAGGTATTGAACCAAATATGTGTTTGGTTTATTATATGTTTCCGATTTGAGTATATTTCTTGAGTATTTGTGTTCATGAATAAGTGTTACGTAATTTTAAATTCTCGTCTCATCTTTCTTGATTATATTTTATTCATCAACTTTCAACTTCAACTTTCAATCTTTGTTCATCAAATTAAGTTATAAATAGGAAGGGCTTTTAAATGATATATTTAATTTATTGTCCCATCTTCGTTACTTAATATTTAATAATTATTTTTTTATAGGTAATTAATAATTTTCCAACATTATTACTATACCTACGTCAAGTAATTTGTACTTCTGTAAGAACCTTCAAAAACAGTTTTTCTTGTAATTACAACCGCAGATAGTTAAGATGTCAAAAAAAGGGTTTTAGGCAATTAACGAAAAAAAAAGTCTCGTCATTACGTCTAAGTCGAAGAAGAATATTTTCTTATCAGCAAGCTAATTGCAAGGTATTTACGTCAGTCACTTTTAACCTATCGGACAGAAATATTTCATATATTTTTCATAGTTTATTATTTTACTATCAGGTGATCAGTATTAAATATTTATCTATATAAACTAATCACTATCAAAGAAAATTCAGCCGGGAAATGCAGCTTGTTTTTGTCATCATTTTATACTCGTTTCTTGAACCGGCTCCGCTTGAGTTGAATCGAGATAGACATTAAAAATAAAAATTGTATGTTAATTAGGAATAATGTATTTTTGAAGTGAAACTTCTTTATCGGGTTTAAAATTTAGTGTAACATTTTTTCGTTACGCGTGACATTTTTCCGTTACGCGCCATCTTTTTCTTATCCCTACCACGCGTGATTCGACGTATTTCTGTAAAGTTGCATATAATAAATTATTTTTTGATAAATAAGTTTCACTAGTACACGCACACATTTTTTTTTTATATTTCTGCTCGTGAAAAATTTTCGAATGTTAAGGTAAGTTTTGCGTCTTGCATTTCAAATAACGCTTACAAACAAACAATTCTATCTTCTTTAGTATGTACATATTATTCGTGTACATTTATAATATTAGTATTGGCGTAGATTTCCCGACCAATTTGTATGTACAAAGCGTAGGGTAGTTATTTTTTATGGCCAATATATATCAACGTCCAAGATACAACTAACGCATTACATATAACATAATATTTTATCCTTGACCCTGGTATGTGATATACTTGTATCATGTATACGATAGATTTAAGAATGCAAATGATATTAAGGCAATTCTTATAATATAGAGGACGTTTGATATACACATATGAGAAAAGATCTCTCCTTATCCTGACAATAATGAACACAATGCAAAAATAATTATCGACATCGGTCCAGTCGTTCACGCGTGATGTGGTGACCAAGGGAAATAGGGATTCATTTTTATATATATGTATAGAATATATCTAAGATATTTTAGAGTCTTACAAAACCACACTCCCATATCTAGACAATAAATACCATTTGTTGAATAATGCTCTACATTCAGACGTTGGTATGAAGTATGGCCTCTGCGGTGATATCCATCGTTGAGCAATATCGTAAATATTATTTAACCTTCAGCTACACTCCTACCAGAGAAAAATAATATATTTAATACTCTATATTGTTACCTTTGTATGGTATTGCATTTTATAGTTACTTAAGGCATTTTAAAGAAACACACAATTCACTAGTTATACTTTAATTTCAATGTATATTACAAAAAACTACAACAACTGAATTGATTATGTTGTATAACGAAATAATTAACACAAACAGAAAAAATATACCTATACAAATGTATTGTAAACCTTATCTTTTCAAGGCAATTAAAACACACCTTTGTTTAACGTAGCGTCAGAAATGTATTTTGATTTTTACTTAAATTTACTTTTAACTGATAAAAATCTTAAATAAATAAATCGAAAGTGTCCATGACTAATAAGAGATTCGCTAACGTTAAACAAATATTGAAAAAAAAAAACAACTTAAAATTTCAACTAATCATCTTTAAAATTGATTTTGTATGTTCATAGAGCAATCAAAATCAAACAATAAGTTTTATTTCAAATACACCGAAATTAATTTTACACCGTGATTTTCTTTAAGAGCACAATTCTCTATAACACATGAAAATAGCAATATTTCTATATTAATATTATAAAACTGAAAAGTTTGTTTGTTTGAACGCGCTAATCTCAGGTCCGATTTGAATAATTCTTTCGGTGTTAGATAGCCCATTTATCGAGGAAGGCTATAGGCTATATATCATCACGTTAAAACCAACAGGAGCGGAGCAATGCGGGTGAAACCGCGGAGCACAGCTAGTCTATATATATAAAAAGATGACTGATATAGTGATCTATCAACGTACAGTCCAAACCACTGGACGTATCGGGCTGAAATTTGGCATGCAGGTAGATGTTAGGACGTAGGCATCCGCTAAGAAAGGATTTCCCGAAATTCTTGCGGGAACGGTGAAAAACGGGGATGCACGTACAAAGTCGTGGGCGGAAGCTAGTCTTAAATAAAATAAAAACAAAACTCAACACACAATACCGCACTGTAATAGACCATTCTTCACATTTTATGTGCGCACTTGGAAAACTTTTGGCGTGCTACATTGCACTTAGAATATATTATTAAGAGTCTATGTATGGATAAGTTTACTTTATGTTAGAACAAGTTACATAATATAATATTTTTATTACGTAACTGCGTAAAGAGGGTCATATTGTTCAAGTTTATTTATGGATGTATATTTCTTTGGCACGCTCTGTAGTTTTCGTCTGGTTTTTATATTTGTAATAATCAGGAGAGTAAACTTAACTTCAAATTACAAATTCTGAATTCCATCCCATGTATGAACTACGCGAAAATATAATAAATTAAGTAGCTTAAACAATTATTATTTTTAAATATTTCAATATACAGTGTGTCTCAATTAGTTTCTTTATGTAAGGGAACATTCTGCTGGCGAAATCAGGATTCGTTATTGCTATTTAAAATCGGTTAATCTAAGAACGTTGAAACATTCTTCAAGAATGTTGAAACGTTTAAGACAAGTGCCTTCAAACAAACTCTTCAGCTTTATAATAATACTAGAGGTCCGCCCGGCTTCGCCCGTGGTACATATTTCGCAATAAAAGGTAGCCTATATCCTATCTCGGGTATCAAAATATCTCCATACCAAATTTCATGCAAATTGGTTCAGTAGTTAAGGCGTGATTGAGTAACAGACAGACAGACAGAGTTACTTTCGCATTTATAATATTAGTATGGATTATGAGTATAAATTGGTATTAACAGACAGCCTAACAATATACGCCCTACACATTCCAACCCATCTTGCGTCCATTTTATTATTCGTTGGCACACATCCCCCCTCCCTGGACTGGTTCCAAGGATAACAGCAATACGTTAGCGAGGATTTAGGATTTTAGTGTTCATTCGCTGCTAAGATCTGGGTCGATCTTACGATATAAATATGTGTGTGTGTGTGATGAATTCCCTATGTTGTATGGACGCTGAAATCGTGCTGTTGTGTGCAACATAAAAATAAACCGAGACAATAAAGTAACTAATATCAAAGGACAAATTTTGTGGTAAATTCGCATACAAATAATATAAACACGGATAGAAAACACGTTTTAGTAAGCGTTGTTATGTGTAAAAATATAAAAAGTGAAGTGAGAGTGAAGGCAGGACAACGGCTAGTCCTAACGAACGCGAAAGTTTGTAAGAATATATACAAACGTATGTTCGTTACTCTTTCACGCAACAACAGATGAACAGATCACTATGAAAGTATGTTTGCTTTTAAAAAAAAACATAGACTGCTTATTATCCTCTTCCAATTACCTTGCAATAAAAGCCGCGGGATCAGACTAGTAGCCAATAATGTCTGCATACAATTACAATCCCACCTCGTTAGTCGTTACCCATACAATAACGCGAGCGAGGTCACGGGGTTAGCTAGTGCAATTTCCTACCCCCCCTCCCCTTTTCACCGACGCCTCACCTCCATTTCCCTTCGTGAACTTCCGTTGTGAAGACATCTAGAGCTTAGCTATGGAGGATTTTTATCCAATACGATACGATATCGTGACGATATTTATATTTATTTAAACTGATACTACAAGATTCGTTTTTAATTTGTTACTTGATATAGACACATTTTAATTGTATCGTAACGGATTTTACGAATTATTTCTCGTATATTATAAAGTTTATATTTCAATAGTGAACGACTGTTTAATAGTAAAGCACAGCATATTAGTTATGTTTAGAGGAAAGAAGAGATAAAAAATACTGTAATTTTTGTTTAAATTATGAAATCATATGAACCAGTAGTGAACTGAGTAGGATTATGCTTGCAATTAGCTTGCATTTATGTGGAAATGGTTTATTTGTATTGCAAATGTAATCTGTAGGAACATAAAATCTTACAGAAAAAGCCTTGTTTATGAGTAATGCTTTTATTGAGAATTGAATTTGGAATAACTAATCGATCGGAAAATAATTGTTTCCATTTTATTCACACTCATCGTTTTCATTGTCGTACGATACCAATATCGTCCTGTCGTATCGTATTTTATAAAA